>JADRCD010218223.1:5243-15903 GCA_019843815.1 Montemys delectorum | reverse complement strand
CCTCCTCCTCCTCCTCCTCCTCCTCCTCCTCCTCGTACTACTACTACCCAACAACAACAACAACAATAACAAATGCAAAGGAAACACAGAAATACATGGACTGTCTGGAGAAATTTACTAGTGTGTCTGACTAGGGGACGTCACAGATCTCTAAGAGGGCCAGAATCCCTGAGAAAGCACTTTTATTTCACCCCGCACAACACTCACTGACATTGAAACAGAGAATGTTGCAGTGATCGACTGTCTTAAACACAGGCACACTTCAGACTGGTGCTAGACAGTGATCTCTCTACACTGGTCTAAAAAAAATGGTGAAGCACACACACTCACAGAGGAGGCTCAAGTTATTTCCTTCATTTGACACTCAAAGGGAAACCTAGTATCCAGCCTTTATTGATAAGCACAACAAAGGATAATAAGGAAAACAGTTAACAAAATAAAAGGTACCCTCTACACAGAAGGCGGTTCATTGATAGTCTGCTGTGGATTTGCATATTTTCTCCCTCTAATTGCTTTTGAAAGAGCCAAGAACCATATTGACCTTGGGTGACTCAGGCCATTAATTAATTTGCTTTCTGTAGGTTTCCCGCCTCACCAAGGACAGGAAAAGCCTACTTGTATAATAGTATTTTGACAACAAGCACTTCTGGTTCCAAATATCATAATCATCATTCTGATCACTTTACAATGTCACTTCGGTATGTTTCTCAGAAAACACTATAAAGACTTAATGATCCAATTATGATTTCTCATACTACTTTTATTAGAAAGACAGAGTTGCCAAAATGCTTTTTCAATCGACCGTTTTGATGTGCTTTTGAGCTGGAAAGTTAAATGTGGTTGAATCTTAGAATGCTGGAAGTCTAGAAAAAATTCAAACTAATGCTGAGTTTACACTCTGAGAAGAAAGCACCCACTCAATTTCTTTCAGGAGACAGGGTAAGAGCTCTCATGGCTGACATTTTGGCACACTGAGAGCTAACAGTAGAGTATGTTTCTTGAAGGGAGACTTTTTTCACACTGGTGTAGGTTTAGAGAAAAATAATATTTATTTTCAATTTGCTTGGCTTAAGGTTTCCTTCCTTTCCTTCCAATCTTTAAACACACCAGTATAATTTTCTGCTCCTGCAGTGGGGGCTGGGGCATGTAAGGACAAGGTGTTTGTATTAGATTTAAATGTGGTTTATTTGCTTAGTAGTTTAGAAAGTTGTGAGAGTGAGTCCAAGGTCATGGCTTTGACTCGCACATGGAGCTTCGGCTTTCTTTTTTGTGCCTTTGAAAGAGACACCAAGGAAACTGACAATTAGATACATTTAATTTGATTTAGGAATAGAGCCATGAAAACTCACATTCAAAGATGTTGCCTTAATGTTTTTGAAAACTAAAAGATGTGGCCCTGAGTGTGACCTAGTGATTAAGGGGATCCCACTGTATGGACCAAGCATAGCTCAATGATGCTTGGAGAAGTCTTAAAAGGGGAGGATGGACCCAGCCAAAGGCAAAGGGCTTAAGGTGATTTTTCTGACTAGATCATGGCAAACCCTTTCAGAACATGGTAGAGCAGGAGCACCGGCTTCAGACCCACTACTCAATCCTTATGAGCAAGACAGCTAGGAAAGAAGAAGCGAAATGTAATTCTTCAGTAGGTGTCCAGTCATGCTATAGTTTCTGAAAGTAACATGAAGTATGCCTTTGGAGTTACAATCATATTTTATGTCCATCAGTCCTGTCTGATACCTCTCTGCCTCTTTTTCAAGGACATCATATATAATACAGAGTTTCTGTTGTTGTACATTCAGTCAAAAAAAGATATATTCTAGGCTACCTAAATATCCCTCGTTCATGTGGTCAAATTACTCCTGTCTTAAATATTGTCAAAAAAACCACATGATTAGTAATAGATGCTAAAAATTAAAACTCAAACAAAATTCTTGTCATTCCATAATCCTTGCCAAAAGTCATACTTCTCATTTCATGAAGTTGAAGACAAGTTGAAATCATCAAAGGAGGTATGGATTTTCTGGCTTCTTCTGTGGGACTTTACCATCCTTGTTTGCTCTCAGGTTCCATTCCGCTCCTCTCCTGGTCTCTGAGTATGAGTTTATTACCCAGGATTCTTTGAGGTTGAGAAACTTTGATTTTTTTTTTTCCTCCCAGTGTTTAGAACTTCCATTTGAACCCAGCCATGGATTTATATTCCTCCATGTAACTCCTCAGGTCACAGGAGAAAGCATATATACTAAAATAAATTATTAGTTAATATAATGTACATCTCAAGGTCACCATTGTGCCTTGGCTGTGCAAGGAAGATGGAGCAAAGGGATGAGTCATGAGTCTTTCAGGGATAAACAGTCATGTATCTAAGATCTACATTTAGTCCTAATGGAAATAAAAGTTACTACTTTCCAATTGCCATCCATAATTTCTTCTAGCCCATACCTCATGGTGGGCTGTAGCTTTCTGGCAAGGCACAGAAAGACAGATCTGTCTGAGGAGTCTGCTTCCCCTTTGAAGATTTTTCTCAGATGTCTTGAACAATGTTCTTTTAGTCTGGTTTGAAATTAGACAACTTGAAATTTTTATCCTGTGGCACAGAGCATAGACTCATAAACCTCAAATACAAACATGTTTTCTTTAAAAAAAGATTTATATTATATTATGTTAATTATATTGTATTAGATATTACATATGAGTATCTTGCCTGCATCTATGTATGTGAACCATGTGTGTTCTTGGTACTTGAGGAGTTCAGAAGAAGGTGTCAGATCTCTTGGAGATGGAGTTACAAGTAATTGTGAGCCACCAGGTAAGTGATGGGAGCTGAGCGTGGTTCTCTACAAGAACAACAAGTGCTCTTAACTGCTGATTCCTCTTTCCAGCTCCCACATATGCTTTTTTTAACAGTCTGATATCTGGAGAATGGTATGTTCAGGTCTTGTATCAACAGATTTCATAAGCATCAGCAATGCTGTAAGATGAAAGTGAAGTGTTTGAAGTCGACTAGCCTTGAAAATGCCTAATTAATATGCATAAAGAGTAGAACTGTGATTGAGAGCTGGGGAGATGGTAGGAGATATGGTCACAGGGACAGAGTTGTGATTATAGAGGATGAATTCTAGAGATGAGGAATGTAATCAAGACTGTCATATGCTAGAAAATTAAGAGGATAGATTTTCAATGTCTTTACTAAGACTAAAATGAATGGCCATATGAGGCAATAGGTTTGCTAATTTAGCTTGAGTGCCGAATAACTTTTCCATGTATGATCTACTTGAATATATCTGCAAGTGAAACAGTTAATCTGAGAAGGTACATTAAGAGCTAGAGATTGCTGAAATGGATCCACCCACAACTTAGAATATTTAAATACAGGTAGAGGAGCATATAACAATGTACTTTTAATGAGTTCTCATTTTTAGAAAGTGTTCCTTTAAGATAAGTCTCAAATTATTTTTTTATTTGACAATCATCATGCAATTCAATAAAATGCAGCCGATACAATATTGATTAGTTGTCCTGCGTAATATCTAAAAGAGTTTAGGCAAAATACTTTGAATCGATTATTTCACGGCATTTTTATTTGATTGTTTGATTCTTTTTGTTTTGTTTGTTGTTGCTGCTGTTGTTTTTGGAAGCAGGTCCCACTGTGAAACCTAGGCTCTCCGGGAATTCACTTTGTAGCCCACATGGGCTTCAGCCTTGCAGTCTTCCAGACTCAGCTTCCTTAGTGCTGAGTGGCATGCACTGCCGTGCTTGGCTTTTTAAGATTTAATTTGAGAAGAGGGATCTTATAGAAATCATGTTTGTCTCAACACACTATAAATATCACACATAATCTTCAGCTGCAGGAGAGTGCAATGGACTCTGAACGAGAACTGTAGCCTCAAGTAAGCTAGATCTACAGCAGGGTCAGATGTACCGTGTCTGTGGTGTATATTTCTTAGAATCTTCACACATTTGATAGGCTTCCTGCTGAGGTCATCAAGGTACTGAACAAATTCACAGGGGATTCGACGAAAGATGGAGTCATTCCCCATCACCCTGAAGGTGCTTTGTGTGTATCATATAGCTCTGCCTCTAGACGCTGGTTTTAAAAAATGCTGGTCACATCCCCCTTCCTCCCACCCCCCAGCATATTATATAATGCTGCAACCAAACATGCTTTCCTCTGGGAAGTGAGCTAGGAATTGGCTTGAAATACTACTTCTGATGTTTACAAAGTGATCTTTTATTTTTGGTTCCTTGTTTTCCTCCACTGGATGCAACAGGCTGTGCACTCTGCTACGATCCCAATAGAGATGAAATGCAGGCTGGAGTCAGAGCAGAGAAAGCAGGCTTGAGATTCATACCACATTTGAACCAAACACCCCGCGAATCATGAAATGCAGCACTGCCACGAGGCTTCTTGAAGTATCTGTGCTCGGCGATTGATGATATGTATATATTCACAGTTTATGCAGATGTCTGCAATGTGTTTTTCTCAAAAAACAAACTTTAACAAGAGTTCAGAAAACGATCTCCAATTTGTACCAAGGAATTCAAGCATCGAATTGGTACATTAGCCACACGGTATGCGCCTCCAACTCTAGGGCGGCATGTTCTGTGAAACGCTGGAAAACAAAATAAGCATTTTAGAAAGTTTTTATTTACCTTTTTATTGAAAATATCATTTTAGGGCAAAAGTCCACCGGATTGAACCTAGATAAGCAAATATCTCAATTAATAAAATTACTTTCTCATCATAATTTTCTTGACCTATTTGTCCTCATCAATTTTAAAGCATGGTAGCCAGTATATAAAAGCCAGTGTAAACACCAGTCATCAATGGAGTTATTCAGAGGGAACTTCTAAATGTGCAATATTAAAAAAAAGTCCTTTAGTCTGCCTGCTAGGAGCCATTTAAAACTTTCTCATTCTTCTCTATTTATATAGACTCATAGCATGTGAATAAACAACCTTTAAAAAATCAAGAGTACATTTAGTTAATGAAATAAACTAAAATAATAAAAATATATCTCATGGTATACGATTATGCGTGACTAGACAGAAATAGCATTAGATAGTTTATAAAGAAAATATCTGTTTAGAATTTAAGGTTTTCTTTTCAACCATATTTATACTTTATGTTTTCTCATTAATAACAATTATCAGGATAAATATTTATTTGAGTAATTTTTATGCATAACATGTATGCATGAAGTTGGTGCATTAAAATGTTTGCTCCCCACATTAACTATTAACATTGAAATACAAAAAATAAAAAAATAAAAATTTTCTTCCATGATCTAATACATATGTCTTTCTTGAAAAAATAAAAGTAAAAAGTCCTAATTATGTGTTATTTCCATTAGTATGAGAATTATCTCAATACATTTCTCTCATAAATGGGTGATTCAGTCCATTTGCAAATGGTCATGAAGGTTACAGTCACGATCCATGTTTTCTCACAGAAACATCTTACTCCCATCGTCCCTAAGCTAAACCAGAACACACAACTCCCAATAAAGGGCCTCGTAAAAATTATAATTCTCATGTCATCTGCTTCCATAGTGAAAACACTGATGGCCAAGAAAAGAAAAGGGGAATTCCTCAAAGGAGCAGGGTACTGCAGCCAAGTGGGGTTTGTCCTGACAGCTAGAAGCAGTGTTCCTGAGTTCAAAAAATAAGTAAATAAATAATGTGTCAACCTTACAATCACCTTGAATTGTAAATCTCAAGAGCAGAGGAAGAGCTAGCCCTGCCAATAATCTTTTCCTTTCCCTCTTCTGATTGGTAAAAGATGTGAAAAAACTAGACCCACTAAATTATCATATTCTCATATGGATAGAAAGGTACAGCTTTAGATGCCAAGTTAGAATAAAGGCTACATGTTTTTATTCACCTCGGGTTTCTATCTAACGTAACGTAATCTAATCTAATCTATATCTGTCTATCTATATTCCTATGTAATTATCCTCTATCAATCACCTACCTATCCATGTATCATCTTTGTAGAGAAATGAGATAGAATATCTAATTGTACACTATTTAGTAACAGCTTTTTCTCCTATATTTAATATGACTTATGGTATCTATGCAATACATTATTACTATGTAATATATTATACAACTTATTCTTTGTGCAAAAAAAATATGGGGGATTTTTCTCCCAGCATTTGCAAAATCTATTCGGTGTTAAAATTACATCCATTGCCAGCTTACTCTTAGAGTACCATAAGTCTTATGAGCCCTTTATTCATTTCCTAGAATGTAGACAGAAAAAAATTATGTGATTTTTGATGCATAATTAAATAATATTATATGGACATTTAACATATAATGTATCATATATTATATATGTATATGTGAGTACATTGAAGAGAGTATAAAATAGCTATTTCAATAATTAAGAAATAATTCAGCAGAAAAATGGAAGCTAAAATTAAAGAAAGTAAAGGGCTACAATCTAACTATAATAAGTAGAAAATGGTTTTAAAATCAGAGATTCCTAGTAGTGGGGAATATGGATCCTGAAGTAGCCACTTCCTGTAGCCAGGCAGGACTCCCAGTGGAAGGATAAGGACAGTGACACACACCCACAAAGCCTTTGACCCAAAATGTGTCCTGCCTATAAGATGTGCAGGAACAAATATAGAGTGAAGACTGAGGGACTGTCCAACCAATGACTGACATAAATTGCAATCCATCCCATGGGCAAGAACCAATCCCTGACACCATTAATGATACTCTATTATACTTGCAGACAGGAACCTAGCATAACTGTCCTCTAAGAGGTTCCACTCAGCAGCCAACGGAAAGAGATGCAGAAACTCAAACCCAAACATTAGATAGAGCTCGAGGAGTCTTTCAGAAGAGTTGGGAGAAAGATTGAGGGACTAGAGAAGGACAGAGACTCCACTGGGAGACCAACAGAGTCAACTAACCTGGACCCTTGGGAGTTCTCAGAGACTGAATCACCAACCAAAGAGCAAGTACAGGCTGGATCTAGGTCCCCTGCCATATGTAGCAGATGAGCAGCTTGGTCTTCATGTGGGTCCCTCAAAGAACTTTAGCAGGGGCTGTCTCTGAGCCTGTTGCCTGCCTGCCTTCCTGCCTGGGGAAGAGAGGATGGGGGAGGACTTGTGTAAGGGGGTACTGGAAGGAGAGGAAGGGCTGATGTTGGGTTGTAAAGGGAATAAATAAATTAATTTAATTTAAAAATCAGTGTTATAGCATGTGATTTTCATTTAATAGGAATTTCAAAGAGAATGGGTGACAGGATTAGTAAATAAATAATAAATCAATATCTAAAAGTCAAAAGCAGAAACCCTCAAATCAAAAAGGCCATTGAATGTTTAGAACAATGAAGAAAGAAAAAGAAATGATTCATAGGACTGATGCCCCAGTAAGAAGCAGCTAGTAATGGAGGAATCTGACAGAATAGATTTCTGTACATAATAACAAGGTTCTTGAATCCAAAGAACCTATCATGGTCCAGCGCAAATGTTGCAGAAGGCAGTGAGCCTGTGCTCATGAGAGCCTAGCCTCTGGCCTTATAGACTCCTCAATCTGTGTAGCTGAGGAGAAGCCCATGTTCTAGGTTAGTGGCTATGATGGACCAGGGACATATCAGAGAGTCAAGCTAACAGGGGAGTCTTTGATTTGTAAGCCCCTCCCTCTTGACCATCCATATTAAAGCAAGTAAAATAGCTGACTAGCTATTTTTGCTAATCCTCAGTACTAGACCAGAACTTATGATACAGTCTAACCTTAAACTATTCAAAATTTGGAGCATTGTTAGAAAAATAAAACATAATCTATCCCAATGAGTAATGGAAATCATGTACAGAGGTTCAGGCTGGCCCAGAATTCTCCAAGCATCATCAAACCCAAAAAGTAGAGAAATAAAGCAGGGTTCTCCCAGCTCAAGTGGAAAGGAATCCTGTACTACATAGCTAATGCAAGAGATATGACTGAATGCAGGTCTAAGAAGAAGAATCCGCGCTTTTTCTGAAGAAGAGGGTTCATTCTACCACTATACAGAGTTAAAATGGAGACGAGCACCATGTGATTCCCAGAAAACCACAGGAGAAGACACAAAGGACGCTCCTGGCTTGTGGGTGGCATGTTCACGGCGTTCTGTAGTTCTAAGGAGTAACTATGACAGAAAAAGAGGAATTCAACTCTTGGCAGAGTTTTGGGTAAAATCAGCAGATCAGCCATAACATCTATCACATAGAGGCAGGCAGAAAACATCATTACACTGTGTGACAGCTGCAATCTATCTTTGCATGGGCCTATGAAAGACAACGTTGGGCTTTGGTCTTGTGTTCATGCTTGGCTTGGATGGTAGTGCTGATTCTTAGATGCGGCGAGTGAAACACTAGCCATCCTTGGGTAGGTGCCATCTTCCCCGGCTTCCGAGGTGAGACACGTACCATGATGAGGTTCAGGGGGATTTGCGCATCCCATGGCCTGCTCTCACGGCCCTCTTCTGGCTGCTGCTTTTGATTACAGGTTAGTTTCTTAGCATGAATGTTTTATTTTGTTTGCATTGTCACAGGGGAAATGGATGGCTAGGTAGCAGGTGCAATCTGAACTTTGACTCTTGAACTCCATTCTTACTATTTTCCCACCCAACTCCATATCTTGGTGTCTAATCTCTTTCATCCTGCTACCTCTTCACTTTCAAGAACAGACAAACCCAAATACCCTGGGTGTTGTTGCTGTTGTTTGTTCGTTTGTTTGTTTTCCTAAGGTGTCACAGTAGTTTGAATAAAAATGGCCTCCATAGGCTCCTGCACTTGAATATTTGGTCTCAGTTTGTGTCCTGATTAAGAAAGATTAGGAGGTATGGTCTTGTTGAATGAAGTGTATCAATTGGTGGCGGGCTTTGAAGTTTCAAAACTCCATGCCCAGCCCCTTATTGCTCTCTTTTTTCCATCTCCATCTTGTGCACAGATGTAAGCTCTCAACGGCTGCTCCAGCACCATGTCTGCTTGCTTGCTGCCACCACACTTCCTACTGTGATAATCATGGGCTCACCTCAACCTCTGACACAGAGGGGAAGCCTCCAATTACATGCGTTCCCTTATAAGTTGCCTTGGTCATGGTTGGTCACTATTCACAGCAATAGAACAGTAACTAAGACAGGCCTGAACTATGACTTGATCCGTGGCACACATATTGAGGCCATTCACATAGACTTCCAACTTCTGTTCTGCTTGGAAATAGATCACAAGATCCAGTCGCACTGGCCGCTTATTCATATGTAGCTGTAATGGAGTGAAGTCGAGGATTGACATGGGATCCAATGTGCCACAGTTTCGACAGTTGTGCTGTGCTTTGTGTGTGCATGCACGTGTATATGTTCAATACACTGGTTAATGTGGGTATGTGCATTTACATATGAGATTACATGTGCGTGTGTTTGCATCTGTATGTGCCTTTCCTCAACCAGTCTCCTTTGTTTTTTGAGATAAGGTGTTTTGCAGTCTGGCTGCACAATCAGCTTCAGCAATCCTGTCTCTATCTGCCCACACCCCCAGTGCTGGAGTTAAAAGCGCTTTCCCACTGTGCTTGGTGTCTAATATGGATGCTGGGAATGTAAACTCCGGGTCTCATGATTGCAAAGCAGGGATTTCAACTACTGAGCATTTCCCTAACACCCTGTGTGTGCTGTTTCTTATACTCTAGACTTTTTCATGGCTCTGTGTGGTCTCGGAGTCTGACTTCCAGTCTCCCACCTTATGACCTATTTTTAAAAACAAATGGTTTCTTTGGTAGCCATTTTTTGTGTTTGTTTTTTATTTTCTGTCTTTTGTTTGTTTGTTTGTTTTCTTTCAGAACTTGTCTAACTTATACTTCTGTGCTGGGTGAATCAGGGCCACTTAAATGAGATTACTGTTCTCCAGAAGGTAAAGTCCATCCTATTACCTGTGCCCCTTCATCCTGACAACTTCACGCCAAAGCGGTTGCAACTGTGCACAAGTTTGCTTACCACCAAACTTGACCCAAGAATGTTAATTTTCCCTCCGTAAATGTTTGATTTTGTGCCTCTGTTTAAATAGTGGTTTGTGGGTATTCCTTGATCTCTCTTTGAGTTTTATTAAGGCCCAAGACTTTTCCTAGTCATTACAGGAATGCAGAGCATGTAACCGAGAAGCCACCTAATTGGTTGATCAGGAGATATGGGGGCACTGTTTGTTTTTCTCTTTAGATGTGTGAATTTTGGAACTATCAAAACTTTTCTGAAATGTAGAGTTTCTTCATGGGCTTAAGGCTTTATAATCTTCAGTGAAATTTCCTGTCTACTATGTAACTTGACTCATATGTTTCACAAATGAAGACTGTTCTGGGACAGTGGTTTCCCTTGGAACATGGTCCACAACAGTTTCCACTGAGAATTTGTTCTTCATTTTCCACATTGTTTCTTCTACAAGCATCATGATACCGCTCCCTGCCTGCCTTCCCCAGATCATCTTCCTGCATACCTTTTCACAACTCTCAATTCTAAAAGCCTGTGGTCTCTTTTGTGCCAGCTCCAAGCTACTTCTAAATGACATTCAGCACCAAAACACCGGGACAAGTGGGCTTTTGTTTCTATTGGTTTTTCTTCCTTCCTTCCTTCCTTCCTTTCTTTCTTTCTTTCTTTCTTTCTTTCTTTCTTTCTTTCTTTCTT
>JADRCD010218222.1:0-56921 GCA_019843815.1 Montemys delectorum | reverse complement strand
AAGGAAGGAAGGAAGGAAGGAAAGAAAATAATTAAGAGATAGGTGTAGCCTTGTTGGAGTAGGTGTGGCCTTGTCAAAGGAAGTATGTCACAGGGAGTGGACTTTAAGGTTTTAAAAACCCAAGCCAGGTTCAGTGTCCCTTTCTTTCTTCCTGCTGCCTGCAGATCTGGATACAGAACTCTCAGAGACCATGTCTGTCTGCATGCCCCCATGCCTCCCACTCAACGTCTGAAACTGTAAACAAATCCCAATTAAATGTTTTCTTTTATAAGAATTGCTGTGTCTCTCCAGAGCAATAGAACCTTGATGAAGACAGGGTATGTCATCACTCCTTCATAAAGGAGAGAAAAAGGAGTGTTCTGAACTTCACAGAGCTCTGGTGCAATTCAAGAAACTCTGAAATCCTCATGAGGGCTGTGCTGGTTTGAACGTGTTTGGCCCACAGGGAATGGCATTGTTCGAAGTTGTCTCCTAACATTTGTCTGAGGAAGTGTGCCACTGTGGGGTGGGCTTTGGAGGTCTTCTCCTATGCTCAGCCTCCACCCAGTACAGATGAGACAGTCTTTTCTTGGCTGCCTTCAGATCAAGATGCAGAACTCTCAGCTCCTTCTTCAGCACCATGTCTGCCTGGACACTGCCATGTTTTCTGTCTTGATGATGCTGGACTGAACCTCAGAACCTGTAAGCCAGCCCCAATTAAATGTTGTCCTTAAAGAGTTGCCTTGGTCATGATGTCTCTTCACAGCAATGGAAACCCTAACTAAGACAAGATCCTTCCCCCAACTAGGCCATATGAGAGGTAAACTCGACTGGGAGCAGGGACTCTTCAGTGCTGTAGCTGCCTGTAAGTTGCTCAGGAGTCACTCATGCCCCCATAATGACCCTAACAACTTATTCATTCACCTTAACATTTATGTGCACTGTGTGAAAATGTGTCTCTGTCCTTTCTCGCTTGCTTATGGCTAGATAAAAAAAAAAAAAAAAAAAATGATGGCCTATAGCAAGGGCAGGAAGTAGAAGGTGGGAGTTCTGGGAGAGACAGGAACTCTGGGAAGGAGTCAGGCCACAGATGATTTGCCACGGAGCCATGAAGGAACTCTGACATGTGAAAGTGAGGGGAGGTAACAGTGTGGCAGAACATTATAGGTTAATATGAGAGTTAGTTGGGGATCAAGTCTACCATAAGCATTGTAAATAAAAGTAACTCTTATGCCATTATTCAAGAGCTGGAGTGAGCTTTAAACAGTTACATGAATGACTTTTTTTCGGTTGGTGACCTCTCTGTCTTGGTGAACAGACATTTCTTTTCATGACATAAACAGATAGTTGTCTTGAAAATCTTGTTAATAGTGCTCAAATTTGTGCTCAGATAATTCAAATCACACAGATGAATGATTAGTGGAATTATTTTCAGTCCTCACAGCCACCATTGCTATGAATGACATCTGCCTTCTCACATGGGCTCAAATATTGTCTCCTTTCTAAAAGAGCTCAGGACTATTTTCAAAGGCATAAGCCACACAGAGTGAATGTGCATCCTACATGCCTTAGGAGTCAGTTATAGAAGGGAAAATGTCTGTGTTCACAAAGGAGATTGCAAGTCACTCACTGGTGACCGTTACGTTCTCATTCTGAGACTAGAGATCAGTGTCTCTTTTGGAAGACATGCTAATGCAATGAACACGACCTTCAGGGTAGCTGCAGTCTGTAGTTTCATGCAGCTTTTCTCAAAGTCAATGGCAGCATGCCG
The DNA here is from genome assembly GCA_019843815.1 of Montemys delectorum. Classification (NCBI taxonomy): domain Eukaryota; kingdom Metazoa; phylum Chordata; class Mammalia; order Rodentia; family Muridae; genus Montemys; species Montemys delectorum. Next base: position 55,171 of record JADRCD010218222.1, on the reverse strand, counting down.
TTTGATCAACCTAACATGGGCCAATACCAAGCATGCTAGGTTGTCATCTCCCGCACAAGGCTGAGTCCTGGGTGATGGGATCTATGACTTAGCATGAACTATGGAGAGGAAACTGGGGAAGAAAGCAAAAGCCTGAGCCTTGGAGTCTTGGCCTTTCATAAGGCGCGAGGCAACGCCGCCATTTTCACCATAATCTTGATGATCAATAGACTTTGAAAATGCTTTGTAGTAACTATTAGTAAACTCTATTAGTAACATTTAAAACAGATCGCCTTTAATCCCAGCACTTGGGAGGCAGAGGCAGGTGGATCTCTGAGTTCGAGGCCAGCCTGGTCTACAGAGTGAGTTCCAGGACAGCCAGGGCTACACAGAGAAACCCTGTCTAGAAAAACCAAAATAATAAAAAAAAGAAATTTAAAACAGATCTTTCCATTCTCCAAGTTACTGCAAATTCAAGAGAAAGCAAAGTTCGGTTTATACTAAAAGGAGAACTGAATTTAAAAATGACTCTAAAAAGCAGAACCATAAAATTATATGGCAGTGGTTATAGCAACTGTGATAATTAAAATTTCTTATTAAAAAGAAGACTTATTGGATCACAAATTGTGAGGATGACTTTGTAAAGCTGTTTGCTATTACCTTCTAAAACTGAAAATAAGTATACCCTGCAATTGAGAACTTCCACTTTGAATTGTATTCCCAACAAAAACATGTATATTTGTGGAGCACTGCTGCCGTGCCTTAAAGACAGTGCTGGCCGAGCTGGAGCCGTGGAGTAAACAAGTCCTTATTTGGTGCCAGGGGCGTGCTCATCAGTGGCCTGATCCTACGTCTATGCCTAGTAGCCTATGACTGTGTGAAGCGTGGCATGGGCTCATGGGCGGTCCTACGAAAGGTATATATAGTCAGACTTCTGGTGGGGCTCGGGGCCACTCTGCTGTAACCACTGTGCAAGACATTCCTGAGTAAACTGTTGCTGGAAGGACACGGTGTGCTGGTCTTTCTTCCCTGCTGGTCAGGGTCGTTGGTGCGGCACATATATTAGTTTACCAAAATGTATGCCCAGGAGGGTAGTGGCCCTATGTGAGATTGCTCTCTGCTGTACAGTACCCAAAAGACCATCAACAAGTATGAACCTGCTTAGTCTTGAAAATGAGAAAAGCTCAGCTGTATCAACCTGTAAGTGAATCTCACAGTCACAATTTTGTGCAAGGGTGCATAGACACCAGTGTGCACACACTGGACAATCCCATTCTAGTACCATAGAGTGCTCCCCTGGGCCGCCATAAGTGGTCATCCATGGCAAAGGCAGCACTGAAGAAAGAGAAGAACTTAAGTGATGCTTAGTCCTCAGCTTTTCTTTTTTTTTTTTTTATTAGATATTTTCTTTATTTACATTTCAAATGATATCTCTTCTCCTGGTTACCCCTCTGAAAAAATATCAAGAACAAAACCAAAACAAAAAAGCAAACCTTGTTTCCTCCCCCTCCTCCTGGCCCTGGCATTCCCCTACACTGGAGAATAAACCTTCACAGGACCAAGGGCCTCTCCTCCCATTAATGACCAACTAGGCCATCCTCTGCTATACACACGTCAGCTTTTCTTTATAATGAAAACTCAGTAAAAAATAAATGTACAGCCGGGCAGTAGTGGCACACGCCTTTAATCCCAGCACTTGGGAGGCAGAGGCAGGCGGATTTCTGAGTTTGAGGCCAGCCTGGTCTACAGAGTGAGTTCCAGGACAGCCGTGGCTACACAGAGAAACCATGTCTCGGAAAAAAAAAAAAAATTGATGAACGAACATTCATCAAGTGACAGTGCCAAAATACATAAAGCAAAAACCTTTGGGATAAATATTTACAGAAATATAATTAGTATGTGTATAGTATGGTGGTTTGAATAAGAATGGGCCCCATAGGGTCCTGTGTTCGGTATGGCCTGGTTGGAGGGTATGTATTGTTGGGGTGGTTTTAAAGATCCTCAGCAGGCCCAGTCTTTCCTGTGACCTAAGTAGCCCTCAGTTTCTGCTCGAGCCCTGGCTGCGTGTCACCATACCCCTTGTATGATGATAATGGACTAGTCTCTGAAACTGTAAGCAAGAGCCCCGGTAAATGCTTTGTTCAAGGAGTTCCTGTGGTCATGGCGTCTCTTCATGGTAATAGAATATTGACTAAGTCACGTAAATGGCTCCATACAACTTTTACCAAATTAATGCAGTAAAAATAAAAATGACGTTGAAAACTTGAGACATGTATTTACTTTCTATATTTCCAAAGGACAGTTTTTGGTAAATGATCAGATATTAGGGCTAAAAATAAATTCTAAAAATTGAAATCTTAGTAGTTGAAAAGGCAAAACTGGGGTTAGGAATATAGCCTTGCCAGTAAAGGACTTGTCTGCCATGCCTGAAGCCCTTGGTTCAAGCCCTGGCATGAAATAAAATGGGATGTGATATCACATGCCCACCACCAGGGCACTCAACAAGTAGAAGCAGGTGGGCCTGTCTAGCCTAGTCTACAGAGTGAGTAACAGGCCAGCCAGTGTATATAGTGAATCCCTGTTTCAAAATTAGAAAAGTGTTCACAACTGGATTCAAATGTATATAGCAAAATGGCAAGTTCTGAGCCAGCCCGGGATATGGCAGATTCTGTCTTAAGCACACAAACAAACAAACAGAATATTCACAGAAAATTAATCTACACTAATACTAATACTAACAACTCACATTTGGAAAATATATTTTGTCTTACTTATATCCTTAAAATAGAGACCACAAAATTCTACTTAGAAGAGACTTCATGTTTTTATAATAAAAAAGAATTACAGTGAACTAAAAGTACTTATGAATTTTATATAAAAATCAATAGCTTTCTTTTAAACTACTATTAGACTGTTAAATGAAGTAGGGAGGAAAATCAGTCCATTAACAAAATGGGGGGCTGGAGAGATGGCTCAGTGGTTAAGAGCACTGACTGCTCTTCCAAAGGTCCTGAGTTCAAATCCCAGCAACCACATGGTAGTTCATAACCATCCTTAATGAGATCTGATGCCCTCTTCTGGTGCATCTAAAAACAGCTACAGTGTACTTAGATATAATAATAAATAAATTTAAAAAAAAAACAAAAAAACAAAAAAACAAACAAACAAAAAAAAAAAAAACAAAATGGGAACAGCTACCTTGCGAACTGTGCAGCGATTACACGAAGAGAATTATGCTGCAAACAGAAAGACCTGAAGCACTGTAAATGGCATAAGACTAGCAGCCAAGCTCAGTGGTAACACATTTGTGATCAGGACTCCAACGCCCTAGATAAAATCCCAGAATAAAAAAAATGTTTAAAAATTGACAGGCAATGTCTTAGTTACTTTCCTATTGCTGCGATCACACACTATGACCAAGGCGACGTACAGAATAGAGTTTATTCGGGTACTACAGTTCCAAACAGAGTTCATGGGCATCATGGCGGCAGGCAGGCAGGCATGGTGCTGCAGCAAGAGCTGAGAGCTCACATTTTTATCCACAAGCAGAAGCAGAGAAAGAACTAACTGGGAATGGCATGGACTTTTGAAACTTCAAATCCTGGCCCCTCTTCCAAAAGATTACACCTCCTAATCCTTCCCAAACAGTCCCCCCAACTGAGGACCAAGTACTTAAACACATCAGCAAACGGGAGCCACGGACACTCAAACCACCACTCACACATGTTTCTAGATGGACAACTTATAGAATTATTCATCCTCCTCACATTGCCGATTAAAATCTTCAAACTAAAATAAGCATAATGTTAAAAACCTGTAGACCCAGAACCTGGCAAGCACAGAAACAAAATCATAAGTTCAAGACCAGCTTAGGTTACACAGGAGTTCCTGTCTCAAAACAAAAGCCAAACAAACAGTTTTTAAAAGTAACTAAGAACCTGTGAGACAGCTCAGTGGTAGAAGGCTTATATGTAACACAGGCAAGGCTCAGACAAACAGAAAGACATACATACATACACACACACACACATACACACACACACACATACACACACACACACACACACACACACACATACACACCAGCTTGAAACAAATGAACAAACAAAACAAAATTCCATTTTTTTTTTTTTTTTTAAGGAAAAAGAAGGGAAGGGTAAGGGAGGGAAAGAAGAGAAAGCAGATATGAGAGAAGTTGTGGGAGAGGCTCATATGATTAAAATACATTTTATGAAATTCTCAAAGAATTAAAGAATTAGTAACATATATACTTTTTGAGACAGGATCTCTCTATTATTGAAAATTAAATCAAATGTACTTTATGGAGTGCCTTTAAATTTGAGTTGTTGTTCTTTCTTTTCTTTCCCTTTAACAAATATTTTTAAAAATCTTTTTAATTCTGGTTTCCAGAACCTATGTCAGGTGGCTCACAAGTAACTATAACTCTGATTTCAAAGGACCGGCCTTTCCAGACATGCATATAGACACACATTAAAGAAAAGGAAAGGAAAAAAAAAAAGAAGAAGCCTGGCGTGATGGTGCTCAAAGGAGGCGAGGTAGCCATATCTCTGCGAGTCTGAGGCCAGTCTGGTCTATATCTATATCTATATCCCTATATAAGTGACTCCAAGATACTCTGAAACTGACCAGATAGATGCAGTCGGTCCTCGCTCTGTAAGCAGGGAGGATTCCTGAGAGTCCTGGTCTGAGAGCTCCCCAGACCTGCGGAGCAGCGCCTGCTGGGAGAGGCGCAGTCCAGCCCCTCTGACCCGACCTCCGGGCCCAGCTTTGGTGAGCTCCAGTCCCTGCGGCAGCGGACTTTGAAAGCTTCTGCTTTTGAGCTGCTCCTGTTCCTAGAAGTCCCCCTCACCCACACTCCAAGGTGCATCTCGGTGTCTTTGATCTGTCATTGATTGTTATCTGGGGCAAGTAGATGTTTGCTTAAATCTCCTCTGGAACAGTGTCACGTGACAGAAGACCTTTCGGGGAGCCTGTTCTCTTCTACTACGTTGTGGGTCCCACCGACTGAACTCCGATCCTCAGGCATGCGGACAGATGCTTACGCCCACTGATTTCCCGAATTTCTTTTTTGGGAGGAGAAAAAGAAAGAAAGAAAGAAAGAAAGAAAGAAAGAAAGAAAGAAAGAAAGGAAGGAAGGAAGGAAGGAAGGAAGGAAGGAAGGAAGGAAGGAAGGAAGGAAGGAAGGAAGGAAAGAAAAGTCAGAAAGCAATGGGATCTTTAAGGCACTCAAAAAAATGAACAAAACATTCCATAAACAGCAAAAATGCACTTAGAGGCAAAGGCAAGCGCGGCGCTGCATACTTACAGTCCCGGCATGTGAGGTAGCAGGAAGCTTGCACATTTAAGGCTGGCCTGGGCTGTGGTAAGATCCCATAACTAACACCAAATGGGTAAGACGAATGAACTAGTTAAAAAGCAGAAGTAGTTTTTAATCACTAAAAGAGCAAACTAGTGACAGATTTTCTTCTGAATAGACAAAAGACGGGAAGCTAGAAATTCAGGGTCCACAGAAGCCGTGGGATTGGTGCCTTCTGGGTAATCTAAAGGAGCATTGTTGACACAAAACAAACCGGAGCACAGAAAAAAAAGAAAGAAAGAAAGAAAGAAAGAAAGAAAGTTGAAATAAGGTATTCTAAGGTCCTTGGCATTGCCTGAAAAGAGGTTAAAGCACCAATTTATATTTATATTTATATTTATATTAGACTTTGAAAAGTTAAAAATAAAAGCTCTTCTCATTGGAGCAGTTACCTACGTTAACACAGAAGCACACACAGAAAGAGTAATTAGAAGGTGGGCGGTTTCTAATCAAGGGGATTGAATAATGAAAGGACAGGCAAGAACTACAAGAACGAACAGACTGGAAAAGACAATCCGCTCTAAATATGCAGGTGTGTTTAGCCTCCTAGTAATATTAATTTAAAAAATTAAGTGGAGTTGGGTAAGAAACTATAATTAAAGACAAAGATTTCCAAAAAAAAAAAAAATACACAGAAACTTAAAGTAAAAAGAATTGTTTAAAACCCCAAATTGGTTCTTTGAAAATATGTATAAAATTAGTAAAATGTGTCCCGAATGGACAGGGTAAGTGGATTCGTGTCTGGAGCACAGAGCTCAAACAGTGGGTATCTAGCCTTGAGCCTGGAAGTCTGGAGAATGGCCACTGAGGTATGTGGCTGAGGGAAAGAAGCGCTCTCTGGCATTCAAGGCTCTTTTAAGGGCCTTGAAAATGGAAAAGACCATCACTGCGCATCTAAGGCAGCGGAGATAGCCAGACGTGATAGCAGTACCTTTTATCCTAGCATTTGGAAGATAGAGGTAGGTGGGTTTCCATGAGCCTGGTTGACAGAGCTAGTTCTAGGCCGGCCAGGGGTAACACATAGAAAGACCCAGTCTCAAACAAACGAACAACCCACCCACCCGCCAGGGCCAAAGATGGGAGTGGTACAGAGATATGGGCAGTGAGCTAGATGCTATTGTGTTGGAGATATCAGGGGTCAGCTCTCAGACCTCCGTGAGCACCACTGCAAGGTGCAACCCACAACAGTGCAGGAGAAAGGTCTGCTTCGTGATGAATGCCGGATTGCTCGGGAATGACGACAGGGCTGGGTCAAGTACCAACGGGCTCAATCAAGGGCGCCGCACTCAGGATTGGGTAGCAAAGGAACAGCTGGGGGCAGCATGCTTCAGAGCACGAATCTGAGGAGAACAATTGGGGATTAGGGGCTGGGGGTTCTGGCACCAATGGGTTGGATAAAAGGGGTCAGGGCTAGTCTAGGGTGAAAAGGTGTAGACGGAATAAAGGAAGTCTGAGGGTGTTTGGCACCAGGAGGGCAGGAGAGAAGGAGTGACGTCATCTATCTGCGGACTCCAGGGAATTCCGAGGCAGAGCCTGACACAGAGGCAGGGCCTGACCAGGAGGGGCGGAGGCGGCCAGTGGATAGTTTGGGCTGGTTGGTTTTCTCACCAGCTAAGCTTGTTTGTTTCCATTTGTGCTTTTCCTCCCTTTCTCCCGCTTGCCCTCCTCCTCACCCTGTGGTGGCTTTATTGTGGTTACAGTGGGGGCACAGGACCCTCTAGCTCAGTGCCAGGTGTTTGACCTCCTCTAGAACATCATTCAGGAGAGATGAGGGAACCCTCTGCTGCACGGAGCCCATGTCTGTGAGCTGGAGAAGCACACAGCAGCCCCTCTTTCAGTTGGAAGAGCCAGCTTCAGTGAGCTTCATCCAGACAGCCTTCAACAGCCCTCCTAGCAAGCTAGGGACGCAGTGAGAGCATGCTGCCGTGTGCCTGAAACACATGCCAAAGATTTAAACTAAATGAGGGCCTAATTTTCATTAGTAATCATAATAGTTTGGGAGAGGAGTCTAGAAGCTGCTTTCAAAAACTGAACACCTGAGCCTAGCTCAGTCAATAGTGTTTGCTGCAGCGCAAGCAAAAGGACCTCGGCTCCCGTCCAGATCTAAAAAAAAAAAACAAAAACAAAAACAAAAACTGGTGAGGTGGTTCCTTTAATCCCGTAGCTCGAGAAGCAGAGCAGAGAGCCTATCAATAAGCTCCAGTGGTAGATCCTGGGACACAGCTATGGCTGTAAGGCAGGGTGTGTAAATTGCAGTGTTTAGCAGCTGTGAGACTCTTCTGGCTTCCCCAGCAGAGCAAGCAAAAGAGAAAGAGAAGAAATTTAGCAATCTTCAAAGGATCCACACCCAATAGTGAAATCAGCGATAAATTCGAGCAGCCCAAGGGGGAAAAACACAAATGCATATTTCAAAACTGCGTTATCTAAAAATGTCCCTGTAGAGGAAAGCAAATTAAAACTATACTGAAATATCATTTTAATTTGTCAGCGTCTGGCTGGCAGTGGTGCTGACCTACCAAAAAAAAAAGCAGATGACTCGAAGAAACATTCCACATATTTCTGACATTTTACGTTCCTGCATCTCTGTTCCCTCTACATAGGATACCCTTTGACCCTTTGCTGTTGGCAGCTCTACCCCTAACTCCAACTCAGGCTTTAGAACGCATTTGACCCCCTTCAGGAACCGCAGCCTGTTGGACCGGGCTGACTAATCCATCTCTGTTCTTTGTTTCCATGTAATCTTTTTTTTTTTTTTTTTTTTTAATCATCTGATCATATTCATGTCTTGCTGGTTTCAGCGTTGGTTTGCTTGTCCCCTTTCCCAGCCACTCTGCGAGAACACCGAGTCTAATTCGATTCCGCGTTCCCAAGGCCCAAGTCGTTGGAAGTACTCAAAGATTCTTTGTTGGACAGATGAATGCAGAACTTGTTAACAACCCCCAGAGAATGCACTCGGTGGGCTGGGCGACATTGGGGCCATGCGCAGCGTGTTCCACTGGGGGGCAGTGTTGTGCAGTGAAAGGAGCTTGGCCTTGAGGGGCCCTAAAGCCTACCCCCCCAACACCCCCCCCCCAACTCCAGATAGTAGAGCTGCCAGATAGGCGCACATGGTCTCAGGAAGACATTTGCAAAACAAGATAAAACAAAACAAACAAACAGAAAACAAAACACCCACAGGAAGAGCGGTGAAGAGTAAGAATAATGAATTAGCATAATTCTGGTTGCTTAATCATAAGGGAGGTCTTGATTGCTTGGGGGTTTTTGTGTTGTTGTTGTTGTTGTTGTTTTGTTTTGTTTTTCTCAAGACAGGTTTCTCTGTGTATCTCTGCCTGCCCTGGAACTCACTCTGTAGACCAGCCTGGCCTCGAACTCAGAAATCCGCCTGCCTCTGCCTTGCAAGTGCTGGGATTAAAGGCATGCGTCACCACTGCCCAGCGATTGCTTGGTTAAATAATACCAGAAACAATGGCAGAAAAAGGTCCATTCCAAAGAAATATTTGTTTGTAATTTAGGACAGAATCCCACTCTGTAACCCAAGGGAGGCTGGAACTCACTCTGGCCTACATATCGCCTAGGGAGGCTTTGAACTTGTGGCAATCCTCTAGTTCCAAACTCCTAAAATTGGAGGATTACAACAAGAGCGAGCCACGAAACCCAGTTTCAAGGAATGTTCTTCAAATCGTGTAGCAGCAAATGACTGTCAGTCTGAAGCTGTTGACGCAGTTCCTCTGCCTCCCTTAGGGGACTCACATTTGGGTGCCAGAGCTTAACGCTCTCTTGAATTGGGGGTCCCATAGGGCTTAAGCAGGTCGAATATTTGAGGAACACTCCTTGCCAGGCCCTGATTCAGCTCCATGTGCACAGACAGGCCTGGGAAACTATCTATAGCTCTGTTTCTATGGGGAAAGGCTTTCTGTGTTCCAAACAACCAATGCACTAATGAACTCCTGGAACACAACCTATTTGTCGATGGGACTGGCTGACTGGGTTTATAGGGCCGAGCCAGCGCCCAAGTGACTACACAGTGTTGATTTAATTATAATGAGTTCTCTATGGTGACTAATCTAGTGCGGCCTCCACAATTGACATGGAATTCTCAGAAACTGGAGAGAGTTCTGCAAAGACCCACAGAGATGATTAAAGGACTGCAGGAAAACCCAATGTGGTCTCTACATCTTGTAGAAACTCATTTAATAATAACTCTCAAACAAACAAAAAGAACATTTGATTCTGCACCGTGTCAAGGGCATTTGTCCTTTGCTAACTATGATGAATTTGTGCAAAAGGGATTCAGTGTGTGCTGGGGTACCTGACGCTCTACAGGTGCTCACCGGCCATCACGAACTTTATCTTCATCGCTACCGTGCCAGATGGATACCATTACCTCCGTGGAACACATAAAGGTTGTGACTGAACTAAATTGTGTGTGTGTGTGTGTGTGTGTGTGTGTGTGCTTGTTTGCACGGCTGTCTATGCTGTGAGTGTGAATATGCTTGTTTGCATGTGTATTTATAGTGTGATATAGGTGTTGTGTGGGTGTAAGCTTGCTTGTTTGCATGTGTAGATGCACACATACCTGGCTGTGCATGCAAATGGAGACCAAAAGTTGACATTCAGTATCTTCTTCAAGCGTTGTCAGGTTACTGAGGCTGAGTCTCTTATTGATCCTGGAAATTGCCACTCTGGTCAATCTGGTTAGCAGGCTTGCCCCAGGGATCCCTGATTTCTGTCTCCCAGGATTATAATTGAACTCCACACTCAGGGGCCTCTGTGTAGAGATCCTGGCTCTGGTCCTCCAGTTCCCACATAGTCCCTCCCCTGCCCTGATGAAATACCTTAAAACTAGCACTATAGACTATAGGTTTAAGTTCAAGCCGGATTAATCTCCAAGGCCCTCTAACCAACTTTCTACAGGCTTCTCAGAATACCAGTGAAGGCTTGTAACCCTAGCACTGGGAGGTGGAAACAGGAACTCAAGGCCAGCCAGTGTGGTCTGTGTAAGAGTTTGTCCTAAAATAAAGCGGTGGTGACACACACTTTTAATCCCAGCACTTGGGAGGCAGAGACAAGCAGATTTCTGAGTTCAAGCCTGGTCTACAGAGTGAGTTTCAGGACAGCCAGGGCTACACAGAGAAACCCTGTCTCAAAAACAAAGCAAAACAAAACAAAACAAACAAAACAAAACAAAAAAAGCCCAAAATAAAAAATAGATAAATAAATAAAATCAAACCTACAAATAAATCAAAGTAAATAAACAAATAATTAAAAGCTCCATACTGCACAGTGATTTTTCCTGAAATATGGAGTGTCTTTTCCCTGCATAAAATAGTTCCACACCGTTCTCTGCTCCTGAGATAAAATTTGAGTTTACTAGCATAGTTGGGGGCCCTAAAGTTCTGGCCTCCTACCATTACCCTCTCCCACTCTACTTAGTGACCTCTCCACAGGCTGCCAGCTTCTTACTGTACCCTAGACAGCTTCCTGTCCTTGCTACCTCACCTGATCCCTTGGCTGACTGACGACAGCTCTGTCTGTCCTTCCCAAGAGCAGCCAACAGTCTTCTACAGGCTTTCATGGCTCATTACATTTACATTTTGTTTATTGAGTCAGTCTCTTTATTATACGGCCCCGGCTGACCTTGAACTCATAGATCTACTGGTCTCTTGTGCTTGAATTAAAGACATGTACCACTCAGCCTGGCTTACATATAATAGCACTTATTACAGAGAATTATACATGTATGCCAGTTTTTCCAGGCAGTAGTGGTACATACCTTTAACCCCAGAGAGGCAGAGGCAAGTGGATCTCTGTAAGTTCGAGATGAGACCAACCTGGTCTATATAGCAACTTCCAGGACAGTCAAGGCTTGAAAAAGCCCAAATAAATAAATAATGTATATCTATTCAGCCATACACATTCCCAAACCTGACTGTCTACATCAACCACTTAAAAATTGCTAAATAAATATAAATAATCATACCATAAGTTATTTTACAGATAATAAAAGACTGACATAAATATTTACCTGTCTATGCCCATCCTTGGTCTGGCTAAAAAAAGGAGCTGACATTGTACGGATGACCATGTGGTCCCTTACTTATCTTTGACTACATTTCCTGGACGGGAAGGAAAGGTTTGCAGCTGCCAGGAGGATTCAGAGGATTATGGGCAAGTGCAGCTTGGCATCAGAGAGTGTCCCACGGCAGGCACCATAGAGACCACAGCGAAAGAAAAATCAAGTGCTTCTGTCTCTTTAAGTTTAGGAAACATCCAGGAATCCACACTTCAAAGAATCGCTGTTCTTTGTGAATGTCCCCAGATAAATCTCCCACCCTGGATGCTATGGGTCAACCATGGGGTCGAGAAATGATTTATTTACTTATTTTTACTTTAATAAGCCCATTCTTTTGGTGTCCTTGGCAACAGAGAAGAAAACCGTCATCATACTTACAGAGCCCGTCTAAAGTTCAAGGCCAACACCCAGGTGTCCTAAGTCCCCTTTATTTTAAAGGATCCCAGGTCCTCCCGTTAAGGAACCCCAGCTTGCAGGCCATAGAATGACTTTGCTCCAAAGTCTCCTCATTCTGTTTCTATTGACCTGTGGAGCCTGAAGCCATCCCCACCTCTCTGTCACACAGAGCGCGGGCCAGCTCAGAGAGCGATGTAACAATTGCCTCATGACGCAGACGTGCCTTTCATTTGCCACAGTTCTCGACTTGCGCTTTTGTTTTGTTTTCTTTTTTTTTTTTTTTTTTTTTTTTTTTTTTGGTTTTTTCCAGTCAACAGAACTCAGGGTTGAGACAATTCCTCCCGGTCAACTGCTGATCTCTCAAAGCTATACTTTCCATTTTCCAGCCAACTGCCTTGGCGTGCTTGGCGCTGTGCCTTCAAATATGTTCACTTTCAGTTCCAACTACATAACCACGAATTTTCCTATTGAACCTCTCTCCAGAATCCTACCCAGTCTACGTACTGTTACTCGGTTGACCTGACAGTGATGCTCTCTGCGATGATGCTTTTGCTCCCAGGTTTGTGCCTGTTTGTCACACCTCAGGGGCTGTGTTATTAGCTGCTGGCTTCTGGTACAAATTTCTTTTCAACCAATGCATTAGTCTGATGACGCTAAACTATATTGCACCAAGCAAGTCATCCCACATCTCAGAGTCTTAATTAAATAGTTGGAGGAGATGTGTTTCCACTATAAATTTTTTTTAGATTTATTTTATGTATATGAGTGCTCTATCTGCATATACACCTGCATGCCAGAAGAGGGCATCAGATCCCATTACAGATGGCTGTGAGCCTCCATGTGATTGCTGGCAATTGAACTCAGGACCTCTGTAAGAGCAGCCAGTGCTCTTAACCTCTGAGCCATCTCTCCAGCTTTCCACTATATTTCTTTTTCTTTTTATCCTTTGTGAGCATGTATGTATGTATGTGTGTGTGTGTATGCACGTGTGCATGTGCATGCATGTACACATGTATGTGATGATTTCAAGCCGTGGTAACCACGTTTTGAGGTCAAGGGATTACTCTGTTTTGTTCCCCTTCCACCATGGGTTCCCAGGGTGTAACTCAAATCAATGGTTTGTGCTGCAAGGGCTTATCCCCATTGAGCCTGGCCATGCACGGTCTTCTTACACTGACCAGCAAACGAACTCTGATGGCCACGTTTGCTCCATACCCAGGTGGGAAGATCATCTCACGGATATCACTGTAATACACAAAGGTGCAAGATTCACTGCAAAAGAACAAAGGATGAAGAAAAGTTTTCATTCATCTATTGCATGTGGGAGTGGTACATACCATACGCGCTAATATTTTATCAGCCAGGATAATTCCCATGGTTGGAATTAATCTCAAGAGACAAGTGTTCTACAGGATGAACAATTGGGGAGAAATCTTGGCGCACATCTAAGACCTCCCACATCAAATGAGATTCAGATTTGCCTAAGCACAAAGTCTTCCTTTGCTCTTGTCCTTACATCATCCCAAGGAGCACAGCGTGGATTCTCCCTTTTCTCCCACACAATTTCTCCTACAAAAACAGGAGCATTTTTCTATTCCATAGTCTAGTTCATGTATGAAGACATTAGGCTAACGACCAGATTTTGAAGTTGCTAGGCAGAATGATAAAGGCCAAGCGAGTGAAAACATGCCTCCTCTCTACTGATAAGAATGCCCTTTTCAGTTTTCCAGTCAAGTGCCTTTGGGTGCTTGGTACCTTGCCTTTGAACATGTTCACTATAGATGGCAGAACTGTTAGGAAAAAAACCAGGGTCATCAACAATAAGAAACAGCAAAGAATACATACATGCCTTTGCTCAGCTCTCTCTCTACCTAAACTGCCTCTCTGCTGGGGGTGTCTAGATGCCTCTATGGCGCCAGGAGAAGGCAGAGAAAAGGCCAGAATAAAGAGGTCACAGCCAGCTGGGCAGTGGTGGCACAAGCCTCTAATCTCAGCACTTGGGAGGCAGAGGCAGGTGGATCTCTGAGTTCGAGGCCAGCCTGGTCTACAGAGTGAGTTCCAGGACAGCCAGGGCTATACAGAGAAACCCCCGTCTCGAAAAACAAAAAACAAACCAAACCAAACCAAACAAACAAAAAGAGGTCAGAGCCCTTGTTTCCCTTTGGGGCATCAGATGCGGCTACACATCAGACAGAAAGGGAAAAGTGCAATCTGGGCCGAACAGCTGCAGTTCCTTCACCTTGTCATCGGGGATCCAGGTGTACTGCCTGGAGAGGAAGTCAGGAACTGGAGTCAGAGGTCCCCATTTCCCCTCGGGGCATCTGAACAACAGGCAGGAAGGGGAAAGCAGAGCCCAAAACAGCAAGGTCCGGTTGGATTGGGAGTGCGTGTGAAGTGCCAGAGGGTAGAAGAGAAAAGCCTTCTTTGGGAGCCTAATACTTGACTCTTTTACGCAAAGGCCTTTCCCCATGGTGGTCTGTAAAGAAACAGCTCTGAGACAATCCCTGCTTGTTCATATTACTTTAGTGGGGGTTGATGTGAACATATACAATTTATTTGAGGTGAACCAGGGGTTCTATACCCTTTGAGGGAAGGGCATGAGAGTGCCCAGGAAGGGGAGGCTGTCTAGATATCTCATTAGCATGGAGAAGAGCTCCAGGTACTGTGCTGTGTAGCTCAGTGGCCATGGTCCTCTTAGATGATGGTCATGGTTATGTGTTCCCGAGCAGTCGCAGGAGGCTGGGAGGGGGAGCTCTGTTTCATCCTGTCTCAGATCTCTGAGATTTCCCAGGTTAGAGCATGCCTACTTTACCAGTTCTTATGCCAGTCCTGTAGCTCGGTCCCACGTATCCCATAGCCAGGAAATGGTTCCACCTCAGTAGCATAATAAAGATAATTCCCAAAGACATCCCAGAAGCCCATCTCTCGGGTTGTTCTAGATTCTCTCAAGTAGACAGTGAACACTGACCAACACAGAGACCCACAGAGCAGAACCAGCAGTGACCTGGGAGGACGCTCCCTCCGCTCCTTGGGATCCCTGGGATGCCATCACCTTCATCCTACATCCTCAGAACTCTACTATATATGGACATGATGGGGCCTGGTTACTAATCTATTCCTGGTGCTTACCAGAATGGCTGAAGAAGATCCATGAAGAACATGGCTTTTTAGATTCACCCAGGTCTTTCAAACCGTCTATTCACAGCTGATAAGATAATTTTAAATGATACCCTTTGGTAGGTAGTACGTCTCCTCTTGACCATCTCTTCTTAGACGTCCCTATCATCTGTCTATACCTTAACATAAAATTCAGCTCACTTCATCCTGAGTTACTTCTGTTACTATCCACAAGTCCTACAGGTAAATGTGCAATGATGTACTCACCCCAGGAACCCAGTGACACTTGGGTTTGTTCTAGCCTTCCATCTCTCACCCAGTTCATCTCCCTTTAGATCTAGAGCCCTTTACCATGTATTGCCTGGACAACTATGTCAGCCACCGTCTAGCGTCCCCTGATTTGAATTCTCCTGTTCCTTGTTAGAGTCCACCCTAGTCTTAGTTCCAGGCTGGTCTGCTAACAGCAGTAAGAACTACAAAAGATCTACTAAAAATTGTCTATGGCTTGATTGAAAATCGAAAATCCCTTGCACATGGTTCAAGATCTTTCCTAATGTTATAGCATTTAAGGGCCACTGACAGCCCCTCCCTCTTCTCTGAGCACCCCTCCCTGGGGGTCCAATCCTTCTCAGTCTATGTCTTCATCCCACTGCCTTTTTGTGAGTCGGAAGGCATTTCTGTTCAGTGATAAGACCTGCCCATTATCTACTTTGGAAACCTTCAGCTTCTTCCAGATTGACCAACCACTTTCCTGGGTTTCCATTACACACTGCTCACAGCACTTGGGAGGCAGAGGCAGGCAGATTTCTGAGTTTGAGGCCAGCCTGGTCTACAAAGTCAGCTCCAGGATAGCCAGGGCTACACAGAGAAACCCTGTCTCGACCCCCCCTACCTCCCCCCCCCCCAAAAAAAACCCTCAGGTGACAACAGATACTGGAGAGGTTGTGGAGAAAGAAGAACACGTCTTCATTGTCGGTGGGATTGCAAACTGGTACAACCACTCTGGAAATCAGTTTGACGGTTCCTCCAGAAATTGGACATAGTACTAACAGAGGACCCAGCTATACTACTCCTGGGCATATACCCAGAAGATGCTCTAACATGTAATAAGGACACGTGCCCCACTATATTCATAGCCAGAAATGGAAACAACCCAGATGTCCCTCAACAGAGGAATGGATACAGAAAATGTGGTACGTCTACACAATGGAGTACTACTCAGCTATTAAAAACAATGAATTTATGAAATTTTAGGGAAATGGATGGATCTGGAGAATATCATCCAGATATTCTCACAATCACAAAAGAATACACATGGTATGCATTCTCTGATAAGTGGATATTAGGCCAGAAGATTGGAATACACAAAGTACAAACCACAAACCACAAGAAACTCAAGAAGAAGGAAGACCAAAGTGTGGATACTTCGTTCCTTCTTAAAAGAGGGAACAAAATACCTGTGGAAGGAGTTGTAGCGACTAACTATGGAGCAGAGACTAAAGGAAGAACAATCCAGAGACCGCTCCACCTGGGACTCCTTCCCATATTCAATGATCAAATCCAGACGCTATTGTGGATGCCAGCAAGTGCTGGCTGACAGGAGCCTGATATAGCTCTCTCCTGAGAGGCTCTGACAGTACTCAACTAATACAGAAGTAGAGGCTCATAGCCATCCATTGGACTGAGTACAGGGTCCCCAATGAAGGAGCTAGAGAAAGGACCCAAGGAGCTGAAGGGTTCGCAGCCCCTTAGAACGAACAACAATATGAACTAACTAGTACCCTCAGAGCTCCCAGGGACAAAACCACCAACCAAGGAGTACACATGGTGGGACTAATGGCTCCAGCAGCATATGTAGTAGAGGATGACCAAGTCGGTCATCAATGGAAGGAGAGGCCCTTGGCCCTGTGAAGGTTCTGTGCCCCAGTGTAGGGGAATGCCAGGGCCAGTAAGCAGGAGAGGATGGGGTGGTGACGGGGGTGGGGGGGAACAGGGGTTTGTTTTAGTTTTTGTTTCTTTTCTTTTCTTTTTTTTCTTTTTCTTTTCTTTCTTTTCTTTCTTTTTTTTTTTTTTTTTTGGAGGGGAACCTGGGAAAGGAGATATTGTAAACAAAGAAAACATCTAATAAAAAAATGATAAATTAAAAAAAAAAAAGTATTGTTGCTCTTGCAAAAGACCTGAGTTCCAAACCCAGTACCCACATAATGGTTCACAACCATTCATAACCCCAGTCCCAGTGGAATCCAATAGACACACATCATGTGCATACACGCACATTAGCAAAATATTCATACACACATGAATAAATAAATAATTATTTAAAACGGCAGTGGGCATGGTTTAGCCCAGCTGCAGAGGTAGTTTGCCCACCTTTGGGCTACAAGCACAATCAGTAATTCATATTGTCCTCCTGTCTCTCCAAGTCTCTCCTAGATCCTGCCTTCCACAAAGAAGGAGCAAACTGCAAGGTTCCCGAGCTCGTGGGACTCTGCCAATCCACCTCTTCCTGGAACTGAGCTTGGTCAACAGGAGCATGTGTCCTTTGACCTCACCGTTTTTCCACTCTCTTTTTCAAAGACAAATTGGACTTTGGATGGTGGGTGAGGTCCTGTCCTAGGTGTGGCCCAAGCCACAGCCCTTTCACAGGATGGGGACAGTGGCTTTCACAGTGGCTGAAGTTTCTACTTTCTCTTTCCTCTATTAGGAACTCTCAGTTGCTTAAGGTGACTTGTGAAACCAAAACCAAAACCAAAAACCAGAGTCTTTAGAAAAAGCTGATGATCAGTACAAACACTTTAATGAGTCCAACAACCCTAACACTGACATTTTTTTTTGCATTTAAATTTTACTATTTTGAAAACTGTTTAAGACCAATGTGCCAGCCAGGTAGTGGTGGCGCACGCCTTTAATCCCAGCACTTGGGAGGCAGAGGTAGGTGGAGTTCAAGGCCAGCCTGGTCCAGGACAGCCAGGGCTACACAGAGAAACCCTGTCTCGAAGGAAAAAAAAAAAAAAGACCAATGTGCCCTCTGGACACCCAAGACCTTTTCTCCTTCCTTTTATTCTTACTTACTTACTTATCTATTTTTGGATACAGGGTTTCTCTGTGTAATCTTGGCTGTCCTGGAATTCACTCTGTAGACCAGGCTGGCCTTTAACACAGAGATCCATCTGCCTCTGCCTCGTGCAGCCCAGGATTAAAAGTATGTGCCACCACATTCTGCTCAACCTCGTCTTTTCTATCTCCCACAAGAAGAGACACTCTTAGCTGCTTCTTCCTCTTTTTACAATGGCAGTAATCTTACTGATATAGATCCCATCATAATGAGTTCATTTAGTTTAGTTACTTCCACAAAAGCCCGATCTCTCCTCAAGCCTGATCACAATGGGGTTGAAACTTCAACGTGTGAATTCAGGAAGAATTAGTTGATAATACCCACTTTTGTATTCTTTCTGCTATTTAGCAACCTATTTACCATTTCAGTAAAGACCTGGTTGTTGTCCTAATTATTTATTCCCAAATTGGGGTTGCCGCCCTGCTTTAATCATTCAGTTCCCAGTTAAAAGACAAATAACTTTTATTTTTATGGTAAGCCTTAGTCAGCACTAGAACTGGGCAGATATCTACCCTCTATGCTATTAGAATCTATTTCCCCATCAATAACCCTGAAGTATAACTTGCTATGTTCCATTTGCACTGGTCTTAACCCCAATTGTCCAGCCCTCAGGCCATGCATTTCTAACTCACTTACCCAATGGCGGCTTCCTCCTTTCTCCTGCTTCTTCTCCTCAGACCCCAAGCCTGATAACACAAGAACACTGCCTATCTCTCTTCTGCCCGCCATTGGCTGTAGGCATCTTTATTCATCACTCAGTAATAACTGGGGGGCAAGATTACATAGTATCACTTGAGTATGTCACTTGGGTATATGGAGACTCTTTTTTTCCCTGGGGGCAACCAGGCCTTGGGGGCCAGTATTTAGCATTACAATATAAACAAAGACCAAACCTCAACCATTTCCCTTTTTTGCCTAATTACAAAGCATCATTCTCTTATAATAATCAACAACATACAGTAAAAACAATTATGAAAATTATTAAGTAAGAGTCATATTTAAATAGTCCAGTCTTCTTATATTCGGCAATTCAGAAGAACGTGTTCTACTATTAATCCCATCTTGGTGAGTTTAGAGTTTTGTATCTAATTTAATTTCTATCTTAATTTTTATCTTAATTTGCAATATTAACTTAAAAATATCTTTTTAGACTTAAAACATTTCCTAAATGCTAAAAAGCTTACGTTTAACTGTGAGACTATAACTATCTAGTCTTCAACCTCATCAGAGACTTAGAAGGAATAAATGTTACTTGAGTATGTATGAAGCATAGGAACTCAGCTCCCGAAAATTATAGAAATGACAGAGGTAACTGACCTCCTAGACAATCCCCAATGTTCTTCATAGTGTTGGAGCATGTATCTTTAGCCTTTTGGCCCAGAATATCTGATGGACCGTATGTGAAGGAGGAATTATGAAGGACTTGCTAACTACTTGCCTTGACAGAGCTTGGCAGTTGACTATCCTGCATCCATTTGTCCTTTTTAGACAACATTTTGTCTGTCTGAAGATAAACGAGTGTATTTTCTTTGCTCGGTGTCTAGCTTGCCACAGTTGAGTGAGCTGGGTGGGGTTCTGGGAACCAAAGTCGGGTTTGCAAGAGCAGCATATGCTCGTAAGCTTAGTGCCATCTCTTCAGCCCATGAATGCTCAGGCAGTTGCCAGGTATCTTTATTGTTTGTTGGTTGGTTTAGATACTGTTTCAGTATGCATTTAGCCCTGGCCAGCCTAGAACTTGCTATGTAGATAAGGCTAACCTTGAGCATAGAGATTCACTTACCTTTGCTCTCTAAGTGCCAGCCTGATACAGAAGTATTTTTGGGAGTAGGAGGAGAGGAAATCTAGACAAATTATGTTTTTTCCAAGGCCATATGAGATTGTTACAGATCCTTCCCTCCCCTTCACTCCAAGTTTGGTCTAGAAAAGAAAATATTCTAAGATCTAAGGACCTTTCCCTAGGTGTTTTCTTCATGGGCCTGTCTTGCTAAGTAGAAATATGGAGAAGGTGAGTCTCTTTAAGAAGTAAAGCACAGGGCTGCAGAGATGGCTCAGTTATTAAGAGCACTTGTTTTTGCAGAGGACCTGGGTTCAATTCTCTGCATTCACATGATGGCTCCAATTCTACCATGGCTCGAATGCCCTCTTTAGAGGATCCACTGTAATTATTATTATTATTATTATTATTATTATTATTATTATTAACTGTTGCTGATAGCCCTGGGGCTAATTGTATTTAATGTTAATTCTGTTCTCCTGTGAGGGACTGCAAACAAGGAATGAGTCAGCACTCAGGTGATTTCCTGTAAACCTTCTTCCCTCCTTAATTTATAAATAAAGCCTAGAGCTGGTGATTGGGCGGAGAAAGAGGAGAAGGTGGAGCTGAAGGTTTTGGGAGGAAAGGAGAGTGGGGGCAGAGGAAGAGGTGGAAGGAAAGCGGAGCAGAAGCACGTGGCCTGGAGAAACCGCAAGTTCTAAGGGGTCTCATAGATGGGGAAGATGGTAGTGTAGTGGTAGATCTGTCCAATCTAGGCGCACAGTTTTGTATTCATATTAACTGAGTTGTGTTTTCATTGCTGGGGCATATTTGGGTTGGAGATTTATCACAACAATTAACAACTTTATTTATTCCCTTTACAACCCAATATCAGCTCTTTCTCTCCACTCCCCCCATGCAAGTCCTCCCTCCATTTCCCCTTCCCCTTCTCAAAAGAAGCTGTTCCAGAGTGTCAACCCCCATACCTCATCAAGACACTATGGAGTAGGCACATCCTCTCCCACTGAGGCCAGACAAAGCTGTCCGTTTAAGGCTACATATCCACAGACAGGCAGGCGGCAGGCTCAGGGACAGCCCCTGCTCCAGTTGTTTTGGGGGACCACATGAAGACCAAGCTGCTCAACTGCTGCATATGTGCATGGCTGAGGTCCCTCCTGTGCTTGCTCTTTAGTTGGTGCTTCAGCCTCTGGGAGCCCCCAGGGGTCCAGATGAGTTGATTCTGTTGGTCTTCCTAGAAAATCCCTGTCCTCTTTGGGTCCCTCAGTCTTTCTCCCAACTCTTCTATGAGACTCCCTGAGCTCCATGTAATATTTGGCTGTGAGTTTCTGCATCATTTTCCATTGGCTGCTGGGTGGAGCCTCTCAGAGGACAGTTATGCTAGGTTCCTGTCTGCAAGCACAAGAAAGTATCATTGATAGGGTCAGGGATTGGTTCTGGCCCATGGGATGGGTCTCAAGTTGGGCAGTCATTGGTTGGCCATTCCCTCAGTCTCTGCTCTGTCCTTGTCCCTGCTCATCTTGTAGGCAGGACACATTTTGGAATAAAGGCTTTGTAATGGGTTGTTGTCCTTATCTTTCTACTGGGAGTCCTACCTGGCTTTGAGAAGTGACCACTTCAGGATCCATATCCTCCACTGCTAGGAACCTCAGCTAGAGTTGTCCCCTTAGGCCCTCTGGGGTCTCTCCACATTCCAAGTCTTTCAAATGTCCTATACATCTCCCAGCTGATCTCCCTTCTCTGCTCTGCTCTCCCTACATATGATGTCCACCTGCTCCCCTCCCCATCCCTCTTCTACACAGTTCCCTCCTTCCATCAATCTTTGATATCTATTTTGTCTCCCCTTCTGAGAAAGAGTCAGTCCCCCTCATTTGGACCCTCATAATTTGGCTTATCTGGATCTGTTGACTATAGCATGTTTATCCTGTACTTTATGGCTGATATCCACTTAGAAGTGAGTATATACCACACATGTGTTTTTGCATCTGGCTTACCTCACTCAGGATAATATTTTCTAGTTCCATCTATTTGCCTATGAAACTCATGATGTCCTTGTTCTTAATGGCTGAGTAGTAATTCATTGTATAGGGATATACCACATTTTCTGTATCCATTCTTCAGTTGAAAGATATCTAGGTTGTTTCCATTTCGGGGGTATTACAATTAAAGCTGCTAAAAACATAGTTGAACAAGTGTCCTTGTGGGTCATCTTTTGGTATATGCCCACTGGTATAGCTGGGTCTTGAAGTAGAACTATTCCCAATCTTCTGAGAAACCACCATATTGATTTCCAAAGTGGCACTTTGAGCTTTGATCTTAGCCATTCTGATGGGTGTAAGGTGGAATCTCAGAGTTGTTTTGATTTGCATTTCCCTCATGACTAAGGATGTTGAACATTTATTTAGGTGCTTCTTGGCCATGCGAGATTCCTCTATTGAGAATACTCTGTTTGGCCCTGTACCCCATTTTTAATTGGGTTATCTGGATTGTCAGTGTCTAACTTCTTGAGTTCTTCATATATTTTAGGTATTAGCCCTCTATTGGATGTAGGGTCAGTAAAGATCTTTTCCCATTGTGTAGGCTGTGGTTTTGTTCGGATGATGGTGTTGTTTGCATTACAGAAGCTTCTCAGTTTTATGAGGTCCCCATTATTAATTCTTGACCTTAATGCCTGAGCCATTGGTGTTCTGTCCAGGAAGTTGTGTCCTGTACCAACAAGTTCAAAACTATCCCCCACTTTCTCTTCTATCACATTAAATGTGTCTGATTTTATGTTGAGGTCTTTGATCCACTTGCACTTGAGTTTTGTGCAGAGTGATAAACATGGATCTGTTTGCATTCTTCTACATGAAGACTTCCAGTTAGACTAGCACCATTTGTTGAAGACGCTCTCCCTTTTCCATCGTATGATTTTGACCTCTTTGTCAAAAACCAAGTGTCCATAGGAGTGTGGGTTTATTTCTGGGTCTTCAGTTTGATTCCATTGATCAATGTGTCTGCTTCTGTAGCTACACTACACAGTTTTTAGTACTATCATTCTGTGGGACAGCTTGAAGTAGGGGAAGTTCTTTTATTGTTCAGGATCCTTTTAGCTACCCTGGGTTTTTTGTTTTTCCATATGGAGTTGAGAATTGTTCTTTCTATCTCTGTGAGGAATTGTGTTGGAATGTTGATGGGAATTGTATTGAATCGGCAGATTGCTTTTGGTAAGATGACCATTTTCACGATGTTAATCCTACCTATCCCTGAACAAGGAGGATCTTTCTACCTTCTGATATCTTCCTCAATTTCTTTCTTCAGAGACTTGAAGTTCTTGTCATACAGGTCTTTCACTTGCCTAGTTAGAGTCACACCAAGGTATTTTATATTGTTTGTGACTATTGTGAAGGGTGTGGTTTCCCTAACTTCTGTCTTAGCCCGTTTATCATCTGTGTAGAGGAGGGCCACTGATTTCTGAGTTAATTTTGTATCCACCCACTTTACTGAAGGTGTTTCTCAACTGTAGGAGTTCTCAGGTAGAATTTTTGGGGTCGCTTATGTATACTATCACATCATCTGCAAATAATGATACTTTGATGTCTTCTTTTCCTGGATGTTTTGTGACATGAACTTTTTAAATTTTGCATTTTCTTTGACTGATATATTGACGTCCTCTATTGTATTCTGTACACCTGAGGATCTCTCTTCTATCCCCTGTATTCTGCGGATGATGCTTATGGCCGTAGTTCTGAGGATCTCTCTTCCATCTCCTGTATTCTGCGGATGATGCTTATGGCCGTAGTTCTTGTTCTCTTCCCTAGGTTTTCCATCTCCAGGATTGCCTCTATTTGTGTTTTCTTTTTTTGTCTTTTGTTTTTTGTTTTTTTCGAGACAGGATTTCTCTATGTAACCTTGGCTGTCCTGGAACTCACTCTGTAGACCAGGCTGGCCTCGAACTCAGAAATCCGCCTGCCTCTGCCTCCCAAGTGCTGGGATTAAAGGCGTGTGCCACCACGCCCAGCGTTGATTGTGTTCTTATGCCGAACTTTAGGCATCTGTTTTTCCCTGGTGTTGGCAGGTGATACTGATGGCTGCAGGACTTCTCAGGAGGGTGGTGGGAGCCATGGGCCGGACAGTGGAGGTCGAGGTACCTTCTTCTGTTAGCTGTGCCTCAGGCAGACCTTACTCTGCTGGCTGTGTTCCAGTCAGACCCAGCTGGGCTGGAGGGCAGATCCAACTAGGTTGGGCCGGGTTCCATGCTGGCTAGTTTTGGGGTCCTCGAAGGTCTCCACAGGGAGACAGGATGCTCTTGGGGTCCTGCAAGGCTCCCTCAGACTGAGGAGCTAGACAACTGTGCAGGGGGACTGCAGCACCACTCACTTCCGGCTGTCCCAGGTGAAACCGCTAGAGTGGCAGGTGGATACAAGTAAGATGGGTGGTTGGACAGAGTTCCAAGCTGCTTAGTTTTGGGGCCCCCGACGGTTGTGACGGTAGGCAGGATTCCCCTGGGGTCCCGCAAGGCTCCCCTGGACTGAGGAGCGAGGCGAGAGCTAGACAATGGTGCTCACCTCTGATCCACTGCCCTCTTTAGGGAACTCGCTGCCCTCTTCTGATTTTCTCTGGCACTCTTACCTCCTGGGCGCCAGGCACAGACATGATACATCTACATACCTGCATGCAGGTAAAACACTCATACACACAAAATAAATAAATGTAAAAAAAAAAATTAAAAAAGAAAATCACAGTGCATTCAGGTCTTTGATTTAAGATCGTGTTACCATTCCAGTTCAATCTGCATTTGTTAGCACCGCGGTGTGTAGACTGCATTCATCTACCACTGATCTCTTTGAACCCATGAATAAGGGTTCTCAAAGATTGGAGTCTGTTTCCCTGCACTTGAACTTAGTCCTGCTTTTTTACTTCTGTAAGGGTCTGTTGTTTGCCGAAGAATAATACCCCAGACTCAAATAGTATGCAAAAGCAAAGAGTGCTTTATTCTGCAGAAGTTCAGCGTGCTGGGGTCTCTTATTCCAAGATGGAGACAACCAAGTGAGCTTGCAGGCCGGATTTAAAGCACCTTAGGGGAATTCCAAGGTAAGTGACCTTTATCCTGCTCCATCTCTAGGGACATTCCAGAACTATTACCTGGCCATTGACTAGCTGTTGCTGGGGAGGTCTAGGTTGCTGACCCATTGCCCTTGCTTCAGGGCAGCTTCTGATGACAGGGTAATTTCTGACTAGATGCCTGAAGCTGCCTGGGCTTGCCTGGACTTGCCCAGTTCTTAGGCCTAGTCTCCTGGACTGCCAATTTGAAGCCTGTCATGGAATCAGCCCATCTCACGTCAAACAGAACAATGTAACTGTGAACCTCAACAAGTTTTTTTTATAAACAGGTATGTTGTACACATCTGTAAGCACAGGTCACAAGAAGCAGAGGCAGGGGGATCATAGATTTGAAGCCTGCTTGGACTATATAAGACCCTTCTTCAAATACAACAACAAAAGACTTCTTGTGATATGGATCTCTTTCCTGGACCTATGCCATGTCACAAGAACTGCTCAACTCCAAGGGTAGCCTGATGGAAGATGAGGGGCCAGGCAGAGCAGTGTCACCTTATCCATAAGGCCGGTCAGCACCTTGCCAACCTCCAGACAAAATTCAGCCACAGTTCCATGCAGATTCACATAAACGATCTGTTGAGCTAAACAAAATAGCACGTAGTATGTTGGTCATTGTATGTTACATTGTAGTAGCTGGCTGAGACGATGCTCAAGGCAACATACTTAGCCTCTAGAAGAAATTATGAGCACTCCTACCCTGCGTGCTCCTGTCAGACAGACAGATGTTGTCTTTTTTTTTTTTAAAGATTTATTTATTATTACAAATAAGTACACTGTAGCTGTCTTCAGATACACCAGAAGAGGGCGTCAGATCTCATTACGAGTGGTTGTGAGCCACTATATGGTTGCTGGGATTTGAACTCAAGACCTTTGGAAGAGCAGTCAGTGCTCTTACCCACTGAGCCATCTCTCCAGCCCCCAGATGTTGTCTTAAATACTCTCATTTATCAACCAAGCAATGTTGGGGGACTTTAAAACTTGTAGGGCTTAGTTTATAGCTTAGGAAACAGGGCTATTGTTATGTGGCATGGAAGAAATCTAGTTACCCCCAATACGTGTTGCTGTCCTCAATCCAAGTTTTAGGTCCTACAGCCTTTAAGTCCTACGCATGCTTAGGTGACCAATGAGATCAAAGGAAAACAGCATGCCATAGAAAGCTTTCTAACAAAGCAAATACATTTTCAATTTTATTTATTTTTATTTAAAGAGACACGGTCTTGCTCTGTTACGCAGCCTGGCCCCAAACTGGTATACTCAAGCTATCCTCCTGCCTCAGCTTTCTGAATACTGAGGACTACAGATCTTAGTCACCCCACCTGATCCTCCAACAATTTTTCTTTCTCTTTCTTGCCTATTGCCCTGCAGCAACAAGACAGAAAGGGCTTTGCGGCGTAGGTTGAAAACCGCTCTCTATTTGCCTCCACAGGTTCATGTGCATAAGAAAAATTCTCTCTAGTTTAATAATTATTGCTTTAAGTTTTGGCTCCTTACAATTGAACCTAGCCCCGCCTAATGTAAGTAGTCTTTACTCTTTGGTTGGGATTATATCACCAAAGCAGGTAAGCACCTGGTGTTGCCCCGTGTACACAGCAAGCAAATGAAAGTAGCTGTTTTTCTTTGACTTGCTGAGAAAGTGGAGGAAGATCAGTGTTTCCCTGGCTAGCGCTGATGAAACTCGGCAAGATCAACTTTGCTGATGAAACAAAGCAGCACAGAAAGTCAGCTGAGGGCAAAGCTGGAGCTGCACGGTCTGCCTGAAACTATAAAGCTGAGACCCATGTATCTTGGTGCGTGCACCCAAAAGCATGACCTTCCCAGGGCCGGCAAGATGGCACAGGGGGTAAAAGTGCTTGCTGTCAAGACTGACACCCTGAGTTTGACTCCTGTCACCTCAAAGATGGAAGGAGAGAATTGAGTCCCACAGCTTGTCCTCCCCCCACCACACAAGTGCCATGGCATGCATACTGCCCCCAAAAAACCCATAAATAAAAACATAATAATTTCTGTAAAGACCTTCCTTCTCAACTCTTCCCACACTAAGAAAGTTTTATATTGATGAGATTTAGGAAACAGATGCCTATTATTATTAGCTGTGTTAGCGCAGTTCGTGCTTTGTCAGAACCTAACTCTCCCACAGAACAGCCTCTCAAATACGGCAATACAGACAGATTTCGAGCATGTTTTGAGCATAATTCTCACTTCCTTGTGTACTCTTCATAACTTTATCAAGAAACATAACCACATATAATTGAATAGTAGTATCATCTATTTAAAATGCTATGTATATTATAGTAATATAGTTTCTTAACAAAACACTATACATCACTCTTGAGACATTAAAATCATTATTTCAGGTATTAGAAGGGGAAGCAGTTTGTAGAAAATGATTAGCACAGAGCCCTGCCCCTAGCTGCTTGGTATTCTCCACTGTGAAGATCATTATTCTGAGATGTGGAATGTCAGCAAAAAAGGCCTACAGAGCCTGTCCTGGCCATGAGAGAAACTTAAAGACGGATTTTCCTCACAAATATGGTGACACAGAGAAGTCATTCATAATGAGTTCCACACGCAAAAATGCTTTTAAATTATTCTGACATTGGAGAAAGGACTCACAGAAAAATACTGTTCAGAATGGACTCCATGTTTGACAGCTACATGTCTGTGAGTGACTAGAGTGAGCAGCCAGTCCCAGTGTAACAGCAAAGAATGTTTTGTATCTGCTAAGGTGTTTTGCAAAGGTTAATCATGGAAGGCTTTTTTGCTAAATCCTAGGCTTCAGAAATCAACAGTCAGGTTTGAAAATAGCTGTTGAAGGCAATTGGTAACAATATCCCAAGAAAGCACCATCCTGGCTGTGGCAGCACACGCATGCACACCTGCCTTTAATCTCCTGGGAGGCAGAGGCAGGAGGATCTACAGACGACAGTGGTCTGAGAGTGAGTGCCGGGACAGCCAGGGCTACACAGAGAACCCTGTCTCAAAAAAACAAAAAAGAAGAAAGAAAGAGGAAGGAAGGAAGAAAGGAAGGAAGGAAGGAAGGAAGGAAGGAAGGAGGGAGGGAGGGAGGGAGGGAGGAAGGGAGGGAAAGAAGGAAGGAAGGATGGAAGAAGGGGGAGGGAGGGAGAGAAAGAAGGAAGGAAGGAAGGAAGGAAGGAAGGAAACATATTTGAACTCAGGTCTCCCAGCTTCCAGGACAAACAGTTCTACCCACTCTTTGGTCTGTGACAGCAACAGGTGATACCATAATGTGAAAACTGGAACCTTTGCACACAGCTCACACAAATATGAACTCTAGCAGCCATGTTGGAAAACCATATGGCATTCCTCAAAATTTAAAAACTTGCCACATGCTTAAGCAGTATTAGTCCATGTATGTACACAAGAAAGCTATGTGTGTGTATGTTTATAAACAAATGCTCATTGTGGAAATAGTTGTGACAACCAGAAAGCAGGGGGAACCACAACTGTCCATTAGTAGTCAGAAGTAAAGAGTCAGCCTAGTCACACAGTGGATTCGAACTCAAGACCAAAGACTTAAGTTCAATTCAAACTCAGATTACATGGATTTATTCCTACTGCTAGCAGAAGGCGCCACATAGCAGGCAATGCAGAAGGGGGCATTTTTTTCCCAAAGATTTATTTATTTATTATTATATGTAAGTACACTGTAGCTGTCTTCAGACACTTCAGAAAGAGGGCGCCAGATCTCATTAAGGATGGTTGTGAGCCACCATGTAGTTGCTGGGATTTGAACTCAGGACCTTCAGAAGAGCAGTCAGTGTTCTTAACTGCTGAGCCATCTCACCAGCCCCAGAAGGGGACATTAAACTGGCACTTTAGATTGGACCAGAAAGCTGTGTGTTAAAGTTGTCCATGGAATGCAAACTGGGCAGGAAAATCGGTTTACTTCCCTCAGTTCTTTAACTTTCCTGCTATAAAGAGACCATTCCATCTTTTTCCCATAGTAATAGCAGGCTTTACAGAGTCCAGAAGGCAGCTGTTGATACCTCACAGGCCATTGTCCTATCTTATCTCACCTGCAGTCTGCTAGGGTCTCCCAGGCACTCCAGAGCAAAAGATCAACAGTCCTTAAGTGATGCTTGGTTCTATAGTAAGTGTTTTTAACCATCACAGGGACCTGAGTAAACTATCACTTAGGTCTGAGACAGTTCTGGCCAGGCAACAACCTGGCGCCATCAGCTTAGAGCTGGCTGTCACGTCCCCACATGGTAGAATACTAGTCTGCCATAACAGAGGATGAAACTAGAGCTGACAGGTCCTCAAAAATATCACACTAGTGAAATATGCCAATCACAAACACCACATAGTCCCTTCCACTTGTACTAAATGTCCAGACCAAAGAGATTCAAAGAGACAGTATCTAGCAATTGTGTAGGGCCAGGCTGGGGAATAGGCAGATGTGAGAGCTAAAGGGTGTGGAGTTGTAGGGAAAGCAAGATACTTGACAAATTAGCTGTGGCGACAACTGCAGCTCTTGAATATCCAGACCCCTGAACTGTTGAGGGGAAAATTCGTGTGTTCTTTATGAGATCCCTGATGAGAGTGGACACAGAGACCTATTTTGAGGTCATTCCGCTTTAGATTCCTGGTGAGAAGTCCTGTAACTTCAGGTCTCTGAGGTCTTAGCTCTCCATGATACTCCCTCCAACTACAGTGAAGCACAGCTGCTAAGTCTAAGCTTGAAGGTGGGCAGTGGTAGTCCACGCCTTTGATCCCAGTACTCAGGACACAAAGGCAGCTAGAGACCTGAGTTCAAGGTTAGCCTCGTCTACAAAGTGAGTAATAGGACAGCTGGATCTACACAGAATTCTGGTCTCCAAAACCAAAACCAAACAACCAAACAAACAAAATCTACCCTTGAGCCAGGCGGTGGTGGCGCACGCCTTGAGTCCCAGCACTTGGGAGGCAGAGGCAGGCTGATTTCTGAATTCAAGGCCAGCCTGGTCTACAAAATGAGTTCCAGGACAGCCAGAACTACACAGAGAAACCCTGTCTCAAAAAACAAACAAACAAACA
The DNA here is from genome assembly GCA_019843815.1 of Montemys delectorum. Lineage (NCBI taxonomy): Eukaryota > Metazoa > Chordata > Mammalia > Rodentia > Muridae > Montemys > Montemys delectorum. The sequence goes on along the minus strand of JADRCD010218222.1, from coordinate 25,206 downwards.
AAAATCTACCCTTGAAAAAAATGGATCATATACTGTAGAGTGGAACTCAGGAAACAAGGATGTCAGAGTCCCAAATTATACTGATCTATTACCCATCTACTGACTTAGTGACATAAGTCATGGCTACGTGGCTCAGGCTGTCCTTGAACTCATCATCTCCCTGTCTAGCCTTCCCAGGCTTACAGGATTACACTACCTTCACTGGTCATTTTTTATTATTTAAATCAGCCAAGAACAAAAGGCTTATTTCTCATTTGTTTACTTTGAAGTCACAAATTTACACTGAAGCTCCAGGCAAGAGATATATATGTTAATGAACTAAGTAAATTAAGTTTAGAATAAAAGCATAGATAGCTAGAGATAGAGATATAGAGATAGATATAGAGATATAGAGATAGCATGGAGTCGCCTCCATACCTGCATATGTGTGCCTGTGATCTCCCAAAATTAAAGTCAGACGTCTCCCTCAGTAACTCCCCACTTGATTTCCTGAGGCAGAGTCTCTCACAAAGTGGTTAGTCCAGCTAGTCAGGTTGCGCAGGGGCTCTGTTCCCTGCCCTCAGAGCACTAGGGTTACCTGTGGGCTGCAACCCCCCGGAATCTGAATCCCTCCCCTATGCTCGCAAGGCAAGCACTTAGTCAGGGCCTGAAACAGACTTTACAGTAAGTGTTACATAAAAAAGAAAGCCACTGGCTGATGAGATGGTAACACAGAGTCTGCGATAGAGGAAAAGGCAAGAAAGAAGAAACTGAATGCTCTCCATTTAACAAAATGACAAGCTTCTGAATTGGGTAGTAAGCAGCCTCCAGGGAGCCACCACCACAAAGCACAGGAAGAAGAAATGACGTAGCTATGTGGAAAACAGTCAGCTACTATACCAGAGAACACAAGAGAATAAAAATCAGTTCATCCCATCAGACTAAAATGAACCATATGATGATGTTAATCAGTGCAGAAAAAAGCATTTAACCAAATCTAAGTCACTTACTTATGTTTAAAGTCAAATTAGGGCTACAGAGTCAGACATTGGTGCACACCTTTGATCCCAGGATTAAATCCCAGGAAGGTGGATCTCTGTGAGTTCAAGGCCAGCCTGGTCTACAAAGTGAGTTCCAGGACAGCCAGGGCTACAGAGAGACCCTGTCTTGAGAAAACAAAACAAAACAAGACTTAGGACCTCAGAAGAATTTCCTCCATTTGACAAAACTAGGAAGAAAAGTACGGGGTCAGAAAACAAGACTCTAAGGGCCCCTCGGAGACAAGCTGCTACTTACGGCAAGGTTGCTAAACGGCACGTGACGCGGAGGCAAAACCAGACAAGTAAACAGAAAGGTTAAAGAAATGAATACGATGGGCCAGAGAGGTGGCTCCGCTGTTAAGACACTTGCTGCTCTTCCAGGAGACCTGGGTTCAGGTGCCAACACCCACACGATGGCTCCCAGCCATCTCTAACTCCTATTCCGAGGGATCTGAGACTCTTTTTCTGACCTCTTCTGCAGCAGACACACATGTGGTGCACATACATGTATGTGTAGGCAAAACTCACACATAAAATAAAATAAAACAAAACTGAAATATAAAAACATCATTTGAGAAAAATAAGAAAAAAGAAAGTAAAAGACAAACAGATGGAGGAAGAGGAGGACGGGAAGAAGTTTTGGGGTAAGAAAAAGATCTATCTATCTTTATTATCCAAAATCGAAAGTCATGCTTAAGGGGTCAGAACTTCACTCTGGGATGAGTGTGATTTCTTCTTGTACTAGCTCAAACCAGAGAGCTCCAGTTCCTTCTACCCAGAGAGTGTTCCTGCCTTTGTCTCAGGAAATAATTAGGAAGCTAAGAAGACTTAAACCCAAGATTTAAGGCTTACTAAACGCTGTCTCACAAGAATGATGATTACAGTGTTGCGATTGGAAGCCGAGGACCTTTTAGCCCCTGGGATAGCTGATTACAACGTGATTAGCAGATTACTGAGAGATTAGCAGTCTTTTCACAGAAATTGGTGGTAATCCTTCCAGGCAGTAAGGGACAGCAGAGGTGGCAGATTGTTTTGTTATACCCACAGAAACTTTAAAATGCAGAGTAAAGGACAGTCAGCTTTTCATTTTTATCTCCTTTGAAAATACAAGGGGTGGCGAGAGAAGCTCTTGAAGGAGAGAGGAAGTCCGGATGCTTCCCGGTGAGTGGGTTTCTGGGGCCTCCTCAGAGTGGCAAGACAGCAACAACCTGTGCTCGCAGCTCCCAGACAATGAAACTTGACCTCTGGGGTGCTCATTTGAGTCTTAATACAGCAACGAAAGCCCTTTGAAGAGAATTTAAGATGCGGCCTAACCTGCCTGGCTCACAGTTGAGACATGCGCAGAAGGACGCAGAGCAGAACCGCTTACTCCAGTACTTGCATATGCAGATGACATGTTAATGATTGAGGCAGTAAAAGCCATCTCTTGAATGTTTGGGGCTTATGTCTTGGCAGCTGGTTGTAAAATCAGGGTCTGAGCAGCTCTTTGTGGGCTAGCACAGACAAGTAGGAGCAGGCAATTGCCCTAGAAAGACCACTTTTCAAATGAACAAGTTGTGAGTGTAGGATTTTTTTTTCTTTTTGTGAAAAATCAAATTGGAAATAGATGTAGCAGATAAGCTGGTGTCCTCTGGCAGACTTGGAAGCAATTTTATTATAGTGAATGTGTTATTAATCAAAAACTGTTTCACATTGCTTTGAGCCATATGGAAGTAATTCACTCTGTTTTCCGTACTGTCCATGTGTAGAGGGAGCTGGCAATGTTCCGTTCCCAAAGTTACCTTAATGAGCGGATTGAAGACAAGATCCTTTGCGTGGCCACTGTGAGCGACATGGTTGTCTGAATGTGTAAGAAGAATCTATAGAAGAAAAAAAAGCGTCAAAAAAAAAAAAAATCCCCAAATAGTTGTCATCCTCCAGCACACCTAGGAAGCACACATGCTCCAGGGTCCTAGTCAGCAGCTGCAAGCATTATTTTGTAATCTTTTAAAACCTCTATGTGTGATAAAGAGGCTTGGCTGCCAGGGACTGTTCCAGTCCACCAGGTGCTCCTGAGGGAAACTGGTGTAAGAGAAGACACAGCACATGAGAGTCAAGAGCCAGTGCGTCCTGGATGATGTCCATAAGTGTTTGTCATTCCATCTTTCTGCCTTAATTTCTTCACCTGAAAAAGCTATTAATAGGAATTAATGTTTATAGCAGTCTGTCTATATGTCAGACACAGTGTAAACCCTTTGGACAAGTTTTTTTTTTTTTTTTTTTTATCTTCAAAGACTCCGTCAATGTTATCATCATTCCTGCTTTATAGAGCAGCAAGCAGAATGGTGGTAATAAAATTGATCAAAATCTCCATTACGATTTATCATAAAAATGTAAGATATACCAGGAGTGGTACCCACATGCCTGTAATCACACAAGAGACTTTCCAGTTGGAGGTGGCTAGCTTGGGCTGCGTAGCTAAATTCTGTCTCTAAAAAACAGTAATTTTTTCTTTTTTGGGGGGGGGGTTGGTTTTGTTTTTTAATATATAATCTGAGCTATCAAATAATTTGAGTCTTGCGTAGAGGAAGAATAAAGGAGCCAGATGGATGTGGTGGTACATGCTTTTAATCCTAGCACTCTAGAGGCAGAAGCAGGCGTATCTCTGTGAGCTTAAGGCCAGCCTGATCTACAGAGCAAGCTCTGGGTCACAGAGTTACATAATGACACCAGTATCATCAAAAAAGAAGAAAGAAGGAAAGAAAGAAAGAAAAGAGAAAAGAAGGAAGAAAGAAAAGAAAAGGAAGAAAAGAAAGGAGATGCTAAAGTAAAAGTTTTTTTCAAACAGTGGAGAGAACGTATGGCAAAAGTGGGAGCCTACTACCTGGAATTAGTAAGGGACCATAGGGAGAGAAAGGGGCAGGTGAGGGTGATGAAGAACAGAGATGATCAAAGTAAACTACTTGCATATATTAGAATATCACAGTAAAGCCCAACATTTTAAAAATCACATTGTATCTTATAATTTTATGCAACTATTCTTCAATAAGAAATGAGATTTAGCGGTCAGTGCTTAGATGGCTCAATGGGGAAGGTTGTCAGGAGAACAGCAGGCCAGGTATGGTGCTGTGCATCTGTAGTCCTAGCACGAGGTAGAGACAGTAGAATTTCCTCGAAGCCTGTGGGGAAGAATGTTTTAGCTTTTTTCCAAATGCTCCTACGTTAATTGTTCTCTGTCTGCCTGCTTGTCTGTCTGTCTGTCTGTCTGTCTGTCTCTCCTTCTGTTTCTCTCTGTCTCTGTCTCTCTCTCCACACACATATATGAAAGTCACGAGGAAGCTTCAAAAGAAACTAAATGTTGGAGGCTTAAAGAGCATTCTGAGCTACAGAATGGAAGCGCGGCACAGAATTTGAGGTGAGCAGGTGAGAGAGACAAGCTGTGGGAAGACCAGGGAGAGCAGATACCCAGGAAGCAAAGGGAATCATCAGTGAGCCAATCACAATTCAGATGACCGCTGGTTGTTTTTAATTCTACCACACAATTTGAAGAGGCCTAAATTCTCCAGTGCAGAAGCAGAAAAGCTATAGGTACATTTCTTTAAAAAAAAAAAATCTCCCCAGCACTTGGGAGGTGGAGGCAGTGAATTTCTGAGTTCAAGGCCAGCCTGGTCTGAGTTCCAGGACAGCCAGGGCTATACAGAAAAACTCTGTCTCAAAAAGCCAAAACAAACAAACAAACAAAAAAAAAAACAAAAAAGAAAATCTCTATTGTAATACATGTCCATTGTAAATACCTTTTCTGAGGCAGAGTAGCTATCTAGCCAAGGAGAGCATTTAACTCTCAGTTACTTAGTTTTTCAAGTGATTTCATTGTGATTACAGAAATGAATCATCATATTCAACTATTATTATAAATATTAAAAGTTGAGTGCATTTAGAGGAAGCTCCACTCCCAGGCGCTCTAACATGCCCAGGATCAGAGGATCAGAGGTGAGGAGGACACAACATCTGTCCCAACACCAGGAGTAACTGGGACCAGCAGGGCACAGGCATGCAGGATGTGCCAATCCACCAGCCAAGTGGCACTGATTCCTTCTGGTCTGTCTGAGCCTGTGCCCTAGGCAGACCTTGGATGCAAATTTTGTAGCCAGTCCCACAATACCCAGAGGAAGCTCCACTCTCCGACTCTCTAACAGGCCCAGGATCACAGGATCACAGAATGAAAAGATCACAGAGACAGCTTGACTCTGAGGAGTTCTGACACAACCAGCATCACAGGAAGGACAAGTCCCAGCCAGGGCAGGCAGCACTAGAGATAACAAGATGGCGGGGGGGGGGGGGGGAGGGGGGGGGGGGGGTGGGGGGGGGCAGAAGCATAAGAACATAAACAACACAAATCGAGGTTACTTGACATCATCAGAACCCAGCTTTCCCACCAGAGCAAGTCCTGGAGACACTGTCACACTGGAAAAGCAAGATTCAGATCTAAAATTACTTCTCATGCTGATGATACAAGACTTTAAGGACATAAATAACTCCCTCAAAGAAATACAGGAGAACACAGGTAAATAGCTAGAAGCCCTTAAAGAGGAAACAAAAATCCCTTAAAGAACTACAGGAAAACATAATCAAACAGGCCAAGGAAATGAACAAAACCATCCAATATCTAAAAATGGAAATAGAAACAATAAAGGAATCACAAAGGGAGACAACCCTGGAGTTATAAAACCTAAGAAAGAGATCAGGAGTCACAGATGCAAGCATCACCAACAGAATACAAGAGCTAGAAGAGAGAATCTCAAGTGCAGAAGACACCATAGAAAACATTAACACAACAGTCAAAGAAAATGCAAAAAGCAAAAAGATCCTAACCCAAAACAACCAAAAAGTCCAGGATGCAATGAGAAGACCAAATCTAAGGACAATTGGTCTAGAAGAAAGTAAAGACTCCCAAGTTAAAGGGTCAATGAATATCTTCAACAAAATAATAGAAGAAAACTTCCCTAACCTAAAGAAAGAGATGCTCATGAACATACAACAAGCCTACAGAACTCCAAATAGACTGGACCAGAAAAGAAATTCCTCCCATCACATAATTATCAAAGTACCAAATGCATTAAACAAAGAAAGAATTTTAAAAGCAGTAAGGGAAAAAGGTCAAGTAACATATAAAGGCAGGCCTATCAGAATTACACCAGACTTCTCACCAGAGACTATGAAAGCTAGAAGATCCTGGGTAGATGTCTACAAGAACACAAATGCCAGCCCAGGCTACTATACCCAGCAAAACTCTCAATTACTATAGATGGAGAAAACAAGATATTCCATGACAAAACAAAATTTACACAATATCTTTCCACAAATCCAGCCTTACAAAGGATAATAGATGGAAAACATCAACATAAGGAGCAAAACTACACCCTAGAAGAAGCAAGAAAGTAATCTTTCAACAAACCCACACAAACCTAATTCCACCTCTAACAACAAAAATAACAGGAAGTAACAATTACTTTTTCTTAATATCTTAATATGAAAATTAATGTTACCAACATATCCTAATTGATTGAAATCCAAAAATATGAGGAATTAGAAATTTATTGACTGTCATCCAGTGGTCTCTCTAATTTGGTAATTGGAGAAATACATCCAATATTGTACAATCCATATATACTTTCTGTTTGTTTGTACATGACAGTGTCTTGCTGTGTACCACATAATGGTCTTGAAAGCAGGCTTCTCCTATCTCAGCCTCTCTATTAGTAGGATTGTTTATTTGATGTTTTTACACTATGCTATGGTTTTCAGAACAGCTTACATATTTCAAATGTATTTATATAGCTAAAAGAAATGTAGACAATTAACTTGGGAGGTTGCTTGTAAGAGAACAAGAAAGAGTGAGACTGAATGCTTTGCTTGATGTTTGTAACTTGTATCAATTTTGAAGAAAAGGACTTTATAAGTTACTTTCTCTGAGATGAATGCTTTTCCAAATTATCATAGCCAATGAACCAGATTCTTACCCTCACCTAATGTCTGTGCCACCCTCCAAGCAGAACTGTTTCATTGAAACAGTTGGTGAATGACTTTATGGATAGACCATCTTAATACACACACTATTTCTTAAATGAATGTAACCTGTTCTCTGTGGGCTGAGAATAAAGTCACTCACTCAAGTCAAATAGCTTTGACCATAGCAGGAAATCTGTATCCAAAAATTGTGCCTACAATTCACCTTGGTGCAGCAGAACTGTCAACTCTCAGCTTAGCTACGATGGAGGTAAAATCCTTTGGTGATGTGAGAGTCATTGAAGTACAGCCTTAGTACAGTGAAATCCAATGTCTAAAAATTGTTCTTATTTTGGGCATGTACCACAGTAAGAGCCAATATTTTAAGCTCTGCTAAAAACAAAACAAAACAAACAAATAAACAAAAAGACTATGTTCATTTAAAAAAATACTAGTAGTGATGTATATTTTAAAATATACAGTTAATATGTTTGGAGTTATTTAAAATTTATATTGAGAAAAATATATGTATTTTCAGTATTGCTGTAGACAAACATCTACATAAGACTTAAATTGATTGTTGTTTTATATCAAACAATCTTTATAATACTCATTTTTATTGTTACAATATTTTATAAATTTTAAAGAATATGACAATAAAAAAAAAAGAAAGGTATTGCATGTATTGAAGCAAGGAGTCTCTGGGAGGACGTGGTTGAAAAGGGAAACAAGAATGTGATGTAATTCTATTTACTTAAAATATGTTTTTAAATGTTAACGAATACAGATAAATTAAAATCATGTATCTTTTCTCATTATAATGCAATAAAACTTAAGTCAATTAAAAAAAAATGAAAGTCGGGCTGGTGAGATGGCTCAGAGGTAAGAGCACCGACTGCTCTTCTGAAGGTCATGAGTTCAAATCCCAGCAACCACATGGTGGCTCACAACCACCCATAATGAAATCTGACACCTTCTTTTGTGTACTCATTTATAATAATAAATAAATCTTGAAAAAATGTTTAAAAAAATGAAAGTACACTTATCTCTGATCATATGCAAAATTGATACTAGATAAATTTAATTCAAAATATGAAATAACACACATAGGAAAAAGGCATAGAATATTTCCACCTCAGGCATGGTGATGCCCACCTCTCCTCCCTGCTACTCAGAAAGCTGAGGCAGACAATTTTAAATTTAAGGCCTACCTAGACTACATAAGAAGTTAGAAGCCAGCTTGGCAATGTTGAGACCTTGTCTCAAAATCAAAAATGAAAGAAAAATGTGTACTACTCTAACTCAGAGGCAGAGCATTCTACCTAACACGTATGAGGTCCAGGTTCAATCCTAGTATCTGTGGAAAAATAAAAAATATTTTCATAATGTTGATATGTACAATGATTTCTTAAATAAGACATAAAATCACCAACTAAGGGCTGGAGGTCTAGCTCCTCTTGGATCCTTAGCATGATCAGCACACACACACACACACACACACACACACACAACACAAACATACGCATCTGCCATAAACGTAAAGGTTGATGAGAGTATATTAAAATAAAAAGTGATGTGTGTCAAAAGACATTAAAATAATAAAAAGTAATGCTATCAAGTGGGAAAATATTTATAGTGCATATACTTAAAAAGGAATCATACGTGTAATGTCGAAAGCATTCCTATAAAGCAGTGGTTCTCAACTTTCCTAATGCTTCAACCTTCAATACAGTTCCTCATATTGTGGTGACCACCAACCATAAAATTATTTTGTTGCTACTTCATAACTGTAATCTACTACTTCTGGGAATCACATATGTGGTCCTGGGGTCAAAACCCACAGATTGAGAACCTCTGTTATATAGCAATAGAAAACTGTAAATAAACCCATTACAACATGAGTAGACACCTTTATAGGGCACTTCATTAAATAAAAAAAAAAAAAAAAAAAAAAGCCCAAGCTGAGCACTGATGGCATACACCTTTAATCCCAGCATTCGGGAAATGGAGGCAGGTGGATCTCTGAGTTTGAAGTCCACAGTGGGGTCTACAGAGTGAGTTCCAGACAGCCAGGGCTATGAAGAGAAACCCTGGCCAGAAAAAAAACAAAACAAAACAAACAAATATCCAAAATAGATGCTTAACTTTACTAATGGCCAAGAGATGTATATTAAAACCAAAATGCAAATCAAAGCTACTGAACATCTGCTATAGCATTTTCTCTGCCCAATCACATTAGGGCAATGACAGGCCTGTGATTGGACAGGAAGAGAGAGGCGGAGCTAGAGTTGGAGGAGGCAAAGAGTCAGGGGGAGGAGAAAAAAGGTCGTCATCGTGAATTCAGAAGATGAGGACAATCCAGACCCCACGAGGTTGGTTATACAACCAAGCAAAAGTTTTTACAAAATAGATTAATCGGGTTAGAATATTGTCTTTATTATTTGGTTCTGAAATTATTGTATTGGCATCTTGTAAATTGTGATTTTATTATTATATAAACTTGATTGGATATTAAGACCTTAAGAGTCATGCTTTACTTACTGAGTATTAAACACTGTTTAGGTGAATGATTGTGGGTGTGTAAAGAGTTGCATGAGAGCGAGATGTAGCTCGCTGGGAGAGAATAACAAAACCCGCTGGAGCTTAGTATTGAGGCCAAAAGGTACCGGCTCAAAAAAGGTGGCCTGGTGGGAAAGTGAGTTTGTGGGGTGGATTCATTTTTTATAATTCCCGCAACAAACATCCATTAGAATAGCAAAGGTTAATAGAACTGATAAACAAGTCAAGTGTGGTCAAGAATATGGAGCTATTTAACTCTCAGATGTTCCTGGAAGAAATGCAAATTTATGCAGTTTTGAAAACCTCTTTTGAACATATTTGTGAGAACTGAGCACACCAAGACCCTCCAATATTTTCTGTATGGCTGAGGGAAATTTACACAGACATATGCCAAAAGCAGAATGTTAATAATATCTCAGAATTCAAAACAACTCAAATATCCATCAACTTGGGTACATAACTATATTAACAGTGAATAAATATATTGGTATTCTAAGCAATGGAGCAACCCATTGGGGATAAACCACTCTAAGGGATCATTACAAATATTAACACAGAATGAAAGACAAAATCAATATATATTTGCTTTATTTTGTTGTTGTTGTTGTTGTTGTTGTTGTTGAGACAGTTACATTGTAGCTGGCCTGGAATTTGCTATGGAGACTGAGCAGGCCTTAAGACTGCAGAATCTTTCTGCCTTTGCCTTCTACATTCTGGAATTTTACCACACCACCGCACTCAGATTCCCAGAATACAGGTTCTTGCTCTTACCTGTGCCATGGTTGTGTGTGTGTGTGTGTGTGTGTGTGTATTTTCTCACTTATGCCATGTTTATGTATGTATGTGAGAGAATGTTCTCATCCGTGTTGTGGCTGTGTGTGTGTGTGTGTGTGTGTGTGTATGCTCTCACCTGTGCTGTGTTTACATATGTGTGTGTTTTCCTTTATAGACCCCACTCCTGGCACTGCTATGAACAGACACCATGACCAAGGCAACTCCTATAAGGACAACATTTAATTGAGGCTGGCTTACATGTTCAGAGGTTAAGTCCATTATCATCAGCTGCCTGACAGCTTCCAGACAGGCATGGTGCATCTTGTCTGAAGGCTGCTAGTGGAACCTCTGATTAACACCATGACAAAAAGCAACAAGGGGAGGAAACGGTTTACTTCAGCTAACAGTTGTAGTCCATCATGATGGGAGTCAAAGCTGCTAAAAACTTCAAAATAGATGTAGTCTCTCTGTCCCCACCGATGCTTCTGGAAAATAGGCAAGTCTGGAGCAGCATTCCAAATACTTCACTCCCTGAACCTGAGCTCAAAAGGCGGCCAGGGAGAGCCAGTTCCCAAGGTTCTAACTTAGGACTCTTTGGAGGAAGCTAGGCTGCTTGTTTCAAGGCAAACACAAAAGGGCATCAGCTATAGGTTTGCCTGGAAGCCTGGCTTCTGACTCTTACCTGAGACCTCGCTAAATCATTCGAAAACTATTTGAGAATAGACTCATTTCTGTATCACAGAGAGTATCTATTCAAAAAGACCAAGCTGATACATTTCTGCTTGATACTGCTGTCTAGGTGTCAGGTTTCAGAGACCCTGCAGACTACAGCTCACCTTCAAATTACCTTGGATCTGCTAACAAAGCCTTTCCTTCTCATAAGCTAGAAGCAACATTCTTTTTGTGTAGGATTGGAAATTCTCAAGGAAGAAATCAAAGGTTTTTGACTTTTCAAAATTTGCCAGTGACCTGGGGCAAAACCCGTTTCCACCCACGCCTGCACCTCTGATAGAGATAAGCCACTTTTATTTTTGGGGAGAGGTGTGGTGCTGGACTTTGAAACCTGGGCCTCTGGCATGGTGGGTAGGTGTTCCAACACTGGAGCCATGTCCTTTGACCCTTGACTGTGCATCTTCATGCCTTCCTAGGCCTTCAGGCTTATGCTAATGAGGAGACTAAAAGCCGAAGTCCTGTTCTGTGAAGTCTTAAACTATCTCAGACTAATCTGTAATCTCAACAGCTCTAATATGTAAAAAAACAAAAATAAAAACCAAAAACCAAAACCCAAACCCAAAATCCCATCAAATTTGAAAACAAATGGAACCTGCTGCAGCCTCGTCTTCCCTTCTGGGCCATCCAGTTTATCTGAAGATTGCTTTGTCCTGTTTTGAGTTTGAGGCCAGCCTGGTCTACAGAGTGAGTTCCAGGACAGCCAAGGCTACACAGAGAAACCCTATCTCAAAATAAATAAATAAATAAATAAATAAATAAATAAATAAATGGGGATTTCTGCAGTCATCCTTCCTCAGGCGCTGTGAAGAACAGAGCCATATTCTGGGTGCAAAATTACACAAGCCCCTCACATCTGTACAGTCAACACTGTGAGTGAGCATTTCCTTGCTTGCGCAAATGTTAAAATATTGATATATACTAAATAAGCTGTAAAGTTCTAAGAACTCCAGGTTATTTGCCAAATTTCAAAGTTCAGTATGCAAAGCTCTAAAGAGAGGGAAACACTACCCACTCTACACTGCCTCTACTCCCTCATAAGGGACTTTGCATGGCCTATATACTGTTCTCTTACCCCATTTTAAAATTAAAAATAAAAGTATGTGTGCTTGTTGTGTTCCAGATACTATTATTTCGATGATCCTAAAAATTAATGTTTTCTTAGTTTCCAAAATCCCTAAAATTTCAATTAGCTCCATCACACAATCTTTGCCAGCATTTTAAATAAAATGTAACCTCCCTGTTACAGCCCTGACTCACATCCAGTCAAGTACAGCAGAGGTAAATAAAACAATTTCCCCAGATGCCAAAAGATCCCTCCAGGATCCATTATTTAAATACGTCCTATGTCATAAATGTTGTAGACTAAAGGAGAGTTCGACACTGAAGTCAGCCAAAATCAGATCTGTCAATTGGACTCTGATTTGAATTGTAACTGCATAAAGACTTTACAGTGGGAGGGGCACAGAAAGACTTGAGTATTTGTTAGATAGTAAATGATATTGGGAAATTGTTCTTCATTTTAAAACTTGTGACGGGTGAAACTCCCCATATCTTTTACAGCACGAACTGAAACCTCAGGTGACGGTAATTACTGGAGTGGCCTATAGCCTCGTTAAGCCATTATCTCTGTGTGCATCAAGTTTTCCACAATGAAGAGCTTTAAAGCAATCCTGACAGAGCTTCAGGCAGAAGGATTTTTTTAAATGAATGTCTTTTCAGAAAGTGCAAGACACACACACACACACACACACACACATCTTTTTTTTTAAATTAGATATTTTCTTTATTTACACACACACATCTTTTAAAAGTACATTTGAACTATCTTCATTAAATCTCCAAAGCCATCTAGAAATTATTTCCCCATGGAAGTGCATTTTCAAGTCACCTTTTTATTGAATGTCCATAGTCACATGTTCTTGGAATCGTTCACCCTTTGGAAATCCTAACACACATCTCACAGCTTTTCCTGTTGAAGGAGTACATAGATGGGAGAAAGGTGAGGCAGATGAGCTGTATGGCCTGTGGACCAGATCAGTAGATAAAGCCAGGGCGACTGGGGCCCCTTACCCCCCTCTCCACACTGACAAGCCATCTGACCTGAAGCAAATCAGTCAGGCCTTCTGGCTTTAGTTTCACTTTTTGTTCAGATTACAAAATGCTAGCAAATCGAACTGCTCTATAGGGTGTTTAGGGAGTCCCAATAAATAGTAGATATAAACAAAGCTCAAATGTTCTTTGTTGCAAGGTTACAAGCTGAGGCCATGTTAACAGCACGTGGGAGAAAAAAAGAATCCAGTATCTAAGTGATTGCTTTGCTATGTGAAACCACACAACCAGGCTGTTCCGAAGGGACATACCTGCTACCAGGGTTGCAGCCCACAAGGCCAGCCTTTGCCATGCCTGAGGTCAGGCACTCAGCTGGGCAGGAGGCAGGCATGGCGTTGTGCTAGGCTCTAAGTAGCTGCTAATAAAGGCTGCCGGGAAGGGTGATGGAAGTGGGTTCCGCCTACACGAGATGGAGCATATATGCAGCTGGATTAGGACCGGAAAGTAGGTCGCCAGAAATTTCACCGACTGCCAGCGGTGAACACTCTACTCGTGTCCCTTGTTTTGCCGCATTTAGCATGGTTCCAGGGAGTTTTGATAGTCGGTGACTTTCCAATATGTAAGCCCTTGACGCTTCTTTTCTTTCTCTTTTTGCTTCGTCCTCATTTGGAAAGCATTTAGTTCGGTCTCGGCAGGAAGGCCTCCCTGTTGTGTCTCCGGGAGAGGTGTCCAAGTGGCTGGTTCCAGTGAAGGCAAAGACCTGCGGAATGGAAAGATTGGCGGAAATAGAGTCTAGCGAGGGTTTTTTTCCTCCCCCGAAGAAGACAATAATGTGTTCACTAAAATGCTCACGTCACTTGTTGGTGAAACGCTCAGCTTTCCCATGGAGTTAAGATAACGGTCCTGTGGAGGGGACCTTTGAGCACCTAAACCACGCCGCTTGTGTGCAGTGTGGTCTCTCAGCCATCGCTTTACTAGAAAAGGAGCCATCTACTAAATCCAAGTAAAGCTTATTCCAGGAGTGCAAAAATAGCTTGATTTTCATAAGCACATTAATTCGTTTACATCTGTGCGTCTGAGAGAAGGGAGACATAATTATCTTGATTGGTGATTAAAAAACAATTGATAAATTTGAGCTCTTTTTTTAATAACCTTTAAACTAGTGATCTTTTTTAAAATTATTTATTTATTTATTTATTTATTTATTATACATAAGTATACTGTAGCTGACTTCAGACACACCAAAAGAGAGCATCAGATCTCATTACAGGTGGTTGTGAGCCACCATGTGGTTGCTGGGATTTGAACTCAGGACCTTTGGAAGAGCAGTCAGTGCTCTTACCCATTGAGCCATCTCACCAGCCCTAAACTAGTGATCTTTATTAATATGATTATACAAATTAGTTGTCACAAATTAGTTGAGGTTGACCACAAGTCAACCTCATTGTTTATAAGAAAAACTATCAATGTGGTTCTTGAATCTTATTAAACTGTAAATAAAATTTTGTGTATGATTTTTTTCCTAAAGTTTTGTGTTTTGGTTTTAGAGGTATTTTTGTTCTTTGTTTAAATTCTCCAAAAAAAAAAATAGGACATGCCAATATGGTCTAAAATTATTATTAATAGCAAAAACAAGAACAACATGTAAATAAAGAAAATACCTAATTAAAAAAAAAAACAAAAAAAAAACCCCAAAAAAAACCCAAGAACAACATGCTTGCTGTTACTACCATTGTATAATAATAGAGCGAATGAAAAACATGAGGGCCTGGGCCTGGCTACTCCAAGGTGTGGTGGTTTACTGTGGATGTGAGGGAGAAAACAGCCAGAGGCATCTGGAATGGTTCAGACTGAACCAGGCCAAGAGAGGAGAGAGGAGGAAGGGAGAGCAGAAAAGTTGGGGAAGGAAGCCTGCCCTGGGCTGGAGAGGTTAGGGTAGGGGTCTGGTGAAAGTGCCGGGATGAGCCGTAGCTGCTATGTGAGACTTGTCCCAGCTGTGACACCTAATAACACCCAAGTTCTGTTTAACAGCAGAAAACAAGAGAAAGATTGCACTAGTGGCCCTCAACCTTCCTAACGCTGCGACCCTTTAATACAATTCCTTACGCTGTGGTGAAACCCAACTATAAAATTATTTAGTTGCTACTTCATAAACTATAATCATAACTGTTATAAATTTAATGTAAATATCTGAAATGCAGGGTATCTGATATGTGATTCCCACTGGGTCACAGGTTGAGAACTGCTGGGTTAGACTATTATTATTTGAGGTGGGATGATTGTGGAGAAGCAGCAGGTAGACCCGGCATCCATACTAACTACATGGCCCTTCACTTTGTGTCATTCTAGCATCTTTGGGGCTGTGTGGGATTCACAGAATGGAGCCTCCACTACAGTCAGCTTTCAAAACTCCTGAGGCTGGGGTTTAGGGTTGGGACCACGCCTTGTCTTTACTTGGCCTACAGCTTTGCCCCATGTAATAGCCAGCTCGTCCTGTGTAGCCCATCCATTGGTCACCCAGTGGGTTACCCCAAGGTTTGGGTCAGATATCTGAGAGGGTCAAAAGTCTTCCTACCAGTATAAGGTAAGAGTTTCCTGACATGGAGGAGTATCAATGATACTGTGGAGTGCCGGGCAGTGGTGGTGCACGCCTTTAATCCCAGCACTTGGGAGGCAGAGGCAGGCGGATTTCCGAGTTTGAGGCCAGCCTGGTCTACAGAGTGAGTTCCAGGACAGCCAGGGCTACACAGAGAAACCCTGTCTCGAAAAACCGAAAAAAAAAAAAAAAAAAAAAAAACCAAAAAAAAAAAAAAAAAAAACCAAAAAAAAAAAAAATACTGACGAGCTTCCCTTCTGAAGCCATTACTCTGATGATAAGAATAGTGAGGTCTAATGTTACTGAGAATGTTCCATGTGCCATTTGTTTGAAGTAGAGTGGGCCCACTGTCTCCTCAGGTTCCATGTCCATGGTTTTAAGAACACGCATCGCAAATTTTCTTGGCTAGTGAGGTTTTTTTCTTGTCATAGTTTCTCCAAGAAGATGGCTCATGTAGTACTTGCACTGAGTATCAGAAGATATCTGGAGGCTGGAGAGATGGCAGCAGAGAAGAGCTCTTGCTACTCTTACAGAGGACCCAGGTTTGGCTCCCAGCACTCACACAGTGGGCCACAACCATAACTACAGTTGGAAAGGATGCCTCCTTCTGATCCCATCAGGCACTGGGTACACACAGTGGTATGCAGACAAAACACTCATGTACATAAGTAAATCTGAAAAAAAAACTAAAATAAATAATCTAGATATTTAAAGCATGTGGTAGAATGTACATAGGTTATTCAAACACTGTGCATTTCACAGAAGGGCTCTGACTGTCCAGAGACATTGATGACCTCACAGGGGTCCTTCCTTGGAGTCTGAGGGATGACAGGACATGATATGAATTTCTCATTTCATTCTCATAGAATCCCTAGGCTGTAAGTCTGTGAGTTTTTAAAACCCACTGTCTGTCTCATTTAGCTTTTCATCATCGTGATATAAATACCCAAGAGATTCAATTACATCTAAGAAAGCTTTCTTTGGGCTATGGCATACCTTTACAATCTGCCCCCCCCCATGATTTAATTCCCTTTTTTGGCCCCACCTCTTAAAGACACCCCCTTTCAGTAGTGTATGGCCCAGGAACCATGCCTATGGAATAGGAGACTTTGAGGGACATAGAAGATCTAAATTGTATAAAAATGTATACCATGTATAAAAATAGGCACCGGCCTTTACACATGCCCGTGGAAATAGAGTTAATGAATGGGAGAACTGGCGCTCATGGCACACTGGTACGCTGAGGCTAGGAGACTATGTCTTTACTGCAGAAAGGATGAGTCCATTAGCAAGCCAGGAGCTGCTGCACAAAGATGAAGGCAAGTGACAGAAGAGGGCAGACTTGCTTGAAACTCTCCATGATTATCCTGTCTCCCTATGGAGACACAACATTGTCCACACAACATTCTGATCTGTAAGCTCATAGGACCAGCCTGGACCAATTTTTACATTCTGATCTGTAAGCTCATAGGACCAGCCTGGAACAATTTTTCTTTTGGAAAAACTAGGAGAAAGAGCTGCACTATGCACAGTGATTTTTACAACAGCCATTCTAAAAGGTATTTTGCCTTTCTTCTCTTTATGAGAATCATGGAGTTTTTGATTAGCTTAAGTCTAGGACTTCCCCGAGGGCCTAGTATGCCTTGCTCTGTCCAGTCTTAATAGACACAGAAGCTTTATTGAAGGAATGAGCTGGGCCTTTTATCCTAATACCATCAGGCAATCTTTGTTGACACCTGATGGTTTTGTCTCTGTGGTCCTCACCGCTGATTAAACTGCAAGGCCTAGGAGAACAGAACATCTCAGTTCCCACTTGATTCCCAGGACTGCACAGAAAACACTTCTCTAGATGGTGCTATCAAGATTCAGGCCTGTGACAACTGCTAGGCACGGTTGCTTAGGCACTGTGGTGGTTTGAATATGCTTGGCCCAGGGCACTATTAGGAGGCGTGACCTTGTCAGAATAGGTGTGACCTTGTTGGAGGAAGTGTGTCACTGTGGGGGTGGGCTTGGAGACTCTCCTCCTAACTGCCTGGAAGCCAGTCTTCTGTTTGCCTTCAGAACAAAAGATGTAAAGCCCTTAGCTCCTCCAGTGCTATGCCTGCCTGGATGCTACCATGCTTCAGGCCACGATGATAATGGACTGAACCTCTGAACCTGTAAGCCAGCCCCAATTAAATGTTGTCCTTTATAAGAGTTGCCTTGGTCATGGTGTCTGCTCATAGCAGTAAAACCTTAACTAAGACAGACATCATGTAATTACAGCACTTGGGTGACTGAGGCAGGAGGATCACTAATATGAGGCCAGCCTGGGATACATATTGAGCCCATTTCTCAAAAAAAACCAAAAATAGAAGGGGCCTCAGCATTTAAGAAGCAGGTCGATCTTTGTGAGGTAGATGTCATCCCAGTCTTCACTGTGACTTCTAGGCCAACCAAGGCTACACAGTGAGACCTTGTCTCACAAAACCTAACCGAGCAAACTGTGGCCGAACTCAGATGCCAAAGTACTTGCCACACACTCATGTAAGAGGCATGTAAAGAGCCAGAGTCAGCTGTGTACTCTCACGAGCCCAGAACTGGAGAAGCAAAGACAGAGGGATCCAAGGAGCTTGCAGTACATCTGCTGATCTCTGAGACTCCCATTCTAGGAGGAACCCCATCTTAAAAATAAGTTGGAGACTTAAAAATGAAGCCATGCAACATGAAATATCAATCAACTACTACACTCCACACACATGCACACACGTGCTTCTCAAAACACACACACCCTAAAATTAACCATCTCCCCCTACACATAAGAAAACAAACTTGGAAAATCTCCCCTAGACTTTCCTAGTCATGGCCATACCTACAAACACACACACATGCACACACACACACACACACACACATACACACACATACATACACATACACACATATACACACATACACACATATACATACACATACACACACATACATACACACATACACACAAATACACACACACAAACACATACACATACAAACATACATATACACATGCAAACTCACATACACATACACACACACAAACATACACATACACACACATACGCACACACACAAACACACACATACACACACAAACACACACATACACACACACTCACACACATACACACACATACACACATATACAAGCACTCATACACATACACATATACACACATATACACACTCACACACACTCACACACATATATACACACATACACACAAATACACACACATACACACAAATACACACACACAAATACACACACATACAAACACACACATACACATGCAAACTCACATACACATACACACACAAACATACACATACACACATGCACATGCAAACACATACACTCACATGCACACACACAAACACACACATACACACAAACACACACATACACAAACACACACACATACATACACACACTCACACACAAACACACACACACTCACACACAAACACACACACATACACACACATACATACACACACACTCACACACAAACATACACACACATACACACACATGCTATAATGATAATAATAGTGACGATAATTTTAAAAATAATAAATGTAATAAAATAAAATTTAAGAGCCAGATGTGATGGCTCTTGTGTGAGGTAAAAGGATTATTTCAGTTCATGAACGGGCTTGCGACTAGGCTAAGAAACATGGCAAGGCTCCAGCTGAACAACAAAATCTACTTTAATGTATCGTTGAATTCTGATTATAAGTGTTTTATTGAGGATTTTTGTGCCCATGTTTACCAAAGAAGTCATGGTCAACACAAAATTATAAATTTATTTAAGACATTATGTGACTTTTTAAAACATTCAGTTTTATTGTTCCTGTGGTTGTTTAACAAAGAACAGCCCCATAGGCTCATGTATTTAAATGCTTGATCACCATGGCATGGGACTGTCTGAAAGGATTATAAGGACTAGGAGGTGTGGCCTTGTTGGAAGAAATATGTTACTGAAGTATGTTTTGAACTTTTCAAAGGCTCCTGCCAGACCCAGTGTCTTTCTTCCTGCTGCCTGTGGATCCTGATGGAGAAATCTCAGTTACCTCTCCAGCACCATGTCTGCCCATGTGCCATCACGCTCCCTGCCATGATGATCTGGACTACGCCTCTGAAACTGTCACCAAGCCTCCAGTTAAATGTTTTCTTTATGAACGTTGTTGTGGTCATGGTGTCTCCTCACAGCAAAGGACCAGTGACCAAGACAACTCTGGGTTTGTTTTTGTTTACTTATTTTGTTTCTTGTCCAGGGCTGGTATCAGGGCAATACTAGCTTTGTAGAATGAGTTGAGAAGCATTCTTTCATTTTATGTTTTATACAGTAGTTGAGAAAGATCAGTGATAGGCCAATCAATAAATAGCAAATAAGCTGAACTGAATAGACATATTTTACAAAAAAGTCCAATAAGTGTGTGAAAGAAAGTCCAACATCCTTATCAACTAGGAACATGCAAATCGAAACTGCGTTAGGGCTGGGGATAGAGCTACCTGGCATAGGTGAGCCCCTGGGCTTGATAAACAGTAGTGAGTAGTTGGCAGCTGAAATTCAAGGTTATTCTTGGCCAAAGAGAGAATTTGAGATTATCCTAAGCTAAAGACCATGTTTCAAAGAACAAAACTCAAAAAATCTCTATTGGAATTTCATCTCTAAAATCATAATAAACTCTTAGCCAAATTAACTAAAAGACAGAGAGAGAAGATCCAAATTAATAAAATTAAAGTTGAAAGGGGGCATTACAACAGACACTGAGAAAATCCAGAGAACCATAAAGACATACTTTAAAAGTCTGTACTCCACCAAATTGGAAAGCCTAAAAAAAAATGGATGAATTCCTTGATATATATCACCTACCAAAGTTAAATCAAGATCAGGTGAACAATTTAAACAGACCTATAAGTCCAAGCGAAATAGAACCAGTCATTAAAAAAATCTACCAACCAGAAAATGCCCAGGGCTAGATGGTGTCAATTTAGAATTCTATCAGACTTTCAGAGAAGAATTAATTCTAATATTCTGGTAACAAATTCACATAAGAACTCAACAAAGAAAGAATGTTATAGAACAATGTTCCTTATAAAAATAGATGCAAACATTCTCAAGAAAATATTTGCACACGGAATCCAGCAATGCCTGCATATACCATGATCAAGGAGACTTCGTCCTGGAGATGTAGGGATTGTTACACAGGCATAAATCAATTAAATGTAATTAACCGTATAAACAAACTGAAAGAAAAAACCCCACATGATCATCTCACTAGATGCAGAAAAGGTCTTTGCCAAAATCCAACACCGCTTCATGATAAAAGTTGTGGAGAGATTAGGAATACAAGGACGTAATTCAACATAGCAAAGGCAGTTCACAGCAGGCCTACAGCTAACAGCATCCTGAACAGAAAAACTAAGGAGCATTGCTACTGAACTCAGGAAGACAGGGCTGTTCACTCTTGCCACAGCTATTCGATACAGCACTTGAAGTCTTAGCTAGAGCAATAAGACAACTGAAGGAAACTAAGGGGATACAAATCGGAAAAAGGAAGAAGTGACCCTAAAAATTCCATGAGGAAACTCGAATAGTTGGTAAGTACTTTCAGCGAGTCACAGGTTATAAAATTAACACACGAAAGTCAGCAATCCTCCCACATACAAATGACAGACTGGCTGAGAAAAAGATCAGGGAAACCACACCTCTCATTTCCTCAAAAACCAGCTTGAGATAATTCGAACCAAGCAAATATAAGTCTTGTATGATAAAAATTTAAGACATTAAAGAAGATATCCAAGGTGGAAAAATCTCTCGTGCTCATGGATGAGTGGGGTTATATATTAAAATGGCAACCCTGTTAAACCAATCTATAGATTTAATGCAATCCCCATCAAAATCCCAACACAATTCTTCACCAAAATTGAAAGGACAATTTTCAGCTTCACATGGACACACACACACACACACACACACACACACACACACACACGATAGTTAAAACAATCCTGAGTAGATAGAAGTATCACCATCCCTGATCTCGAATTGTACTGCAGAGCTATAGTAATAACAACACCATGACACTAGCATAAAAATAGATATGTTGATCAATGGAACCAAACTCAAGACCCAGGCGTAAGTCCACACACATATAGATACTTGAGTTTTGACAAAGAAGCCAGAAATACATCCTCGAAAAAAGACAGCACCTTCAACAAACGGTGCAAGTCAAACTGGATGGCTGAATGCAGAAGAATGCAAGTGACCCTTATTTGTCGTCCTGTATAAAACTCAACTCCGAATTAACCAAGGACCTCAGCATAAGGCCACATACACCGAATCTAACAGAAAAGACAGTAGGAATCAGCCTTGAACACGTTGGCACAGGAAACAACTTTCTAAACAGAACACCAATAGCACAGGTACTAAGATCAACAAATTTTTGTTTGTTTTTTGAGACAGGGTTTCGCTCACTCTGTAGCGTCAAATTTAGAGATCTGCCTGCCTTTTCCTCCCAAGTGCTGGGATGAAAGGAGTGTGCCACCATGGCCCGGCAAAGATGAACAATTAATAAAGGGACCTCATGAAACTAAAAAGATCCTGACGACAAAGGACAAAGTGATTCATGCAGAGCAGCAGCCTCCAGAGTGGAGCAAGAGCTTTACCAGTTACATGGCCAACAGAGTGTTAGCACCTGAGATATATAAAGTACTTAAAAACAAAGCAAACAAAAAACTGGACAGCAACAAACCAAATAAACCAATTAAAGAAACGGGCTATAAGTCTAAACAGAGAATTCTCATCAGAGGAATCTGAAATAGTTTTGAAACACTTATTAAGATGTTAAGCATCCTTAGCCATCAAGGAAATGTATATAAAAATTACTTTGAGATTCCATCTAACGTCAGTCATAATGGCTAAGATTAACAAAACAAATGATAGCTCCCAGTGGCCAGAATGCAGACCATGAAGAACACTTATCCATTGCTTTTGGGAGTGCAAACTTGTAGAGCCACTATGGAAGACAGTTCTTGAGGAAGCTGGGCAGAAATCTACATCAAAATCCAGCCACATAAGTCTTGGGTGCGTACCTAACGGATCCCATCCTGCTTCTGAGATGCTGCGCATCCATGCTCACTGCTGCTCTGTTCTTTTTCTTGGGGTTGATTTCTCTGCCTCCCGGATGTTATGATTAAAGATATAGACCACTACCACCTGGCTTTGCTGCACTATTTATAATAGCCAGAAATCAAGAACAGTCTAAAAGCCAGGCAGTGGTAGCACACACCTTTAATCCCAGCACTTGGGAGGTAGAGGCAGGCGGATTTATGTGTTGGAGGCCAGCCGGGTCTACAGAGTGAGGCCAGGACAGCCAGGGCTACACAGAAAAACTCTGTCTCGAAACAAACAAACAAACAAACAAACAAAAACCCCAGCAGCCTAAATATCCATCAGCAGGTGAGAGGATAATGTAAATGTGGTACATTAACACAATGGAATATTACTCAGCTGTTAAAAATGAAATTATAAAATTTTCTATAGCTTAAAAAAAAAATCAGCATTAGTAAAGTAACCCAGATCCCCAAATACAAGTATTGTATGTTTTCTTGTACACGTGAATGTTAGCTTTTGTTGTTGTTGTTGTTGGTGGTGGTGGTGGTGGTGGTGGTGGTGGTTGGTGTTTGAGACAGGGTTTCTTTGTGTAGCCCTGATCATCCTGGAACTAGCTCTGTCAACCAAGATGGTCCTGAGCTCAGAGATCTGCCTGCATCTGCCTCCTAAGTGCAGAGATTAAAGGTGTGTACCACCATCACCAGCTTTAGAATAAATAAATCTTTAACAAATAATAGTATGCAATTATTTGAAAGACTAAATTGCATTTTATACATTGATGCAGAATTTTCTCAACAACATACTAATTAAAGGCATTCAATGTGAAGAGTATTCTCTAATTTGAAGTTATAAGAAAAAAGAAAATATCGTCCATATGTATATAGCCTTCTATATGCATTTGGAGGGTAGAAATAGTGTAGTCCATCTACAGAGCAAACAACAACAAAACCTATTTGGCCTTTTGTGTGGTGCCAGCAGCACTGCCCTGAATGGCCCAGGATTTAGTCCTTGCTCATTATTGGGAGGTGGCAGAACATTTCAGAAACAAAACACAATAAAACAAAATTAAGTTAGTAAGGCTGTGCTCTTATAGCACAAATGGAGACCCCAGGATCTTCCTCTGCTTCCCAGCCACCATGGAGTAAGTAGTTTTGCAATGTCCAAATCCTCAGAACAATGAAGACCAATGGCCGTAGATTAACACCCCTGAAATGGTGAAGCCCAAATCAAACTGTCTTTATAATAAGCTGATTGTCTTGGGTATTTTGTCTCTGCTATAGGAAGCTGATTAACGCACATCAGTGTGACCATCACTAAATTATTAAAGATGTCTGTCTTGGTTACTTCTGTAACTGTGAGACGATAAAAGCATTTTATAGAAGAGAGTTTATTGGAACTTACAGTTTCAAAGGATTAGATTCCATGATCATCATGGTGGGGAGCACAGCAATAGCCATGGCAGAGAGGGGGGTAGAGGACTGTAGACTTTTGAAATCTCAAAGTCTGACCTCCATAATGTATATCCTACAAAAATGCCACACCTCCTAATCCTTCCCAAGCAGTTGCACCAACTGGGATCAAGTATTAAAACGTTGGAACCTAGGGAAGCCACTCTTACTCAAAACACTACAATGTTCACTACTGATCCTTCCTCCCTTATAATGGGTCTTTTATTGAAAGCTTCATATAAAACTTAAATTTAAAATATCAACGTGAGTCCTCGCTCTCTGATTTCTTTTTTATTAATAAATAGGAGAAGTAGTGTGGTGGTGCACGCCTTTAATCCTGGAACTCAGGCATCAGAGGCAGGTGGACAACTGAGTTTGAGGCCAGCCTGGTCTGCCAGCCATGGCTACACAGAGAAACCTTTTTTTTTTTTTTTTTTTTTTTTTTGAGACAGGGTTTCTCTGTGTAGCCTTGGCTGTCCTGGAACTCACTCTATAGACCAGGCTGGCCTCGAACTCAGAAATCCACCTGCCTCTGCCTCCCAAGTGCTGGAATTAAAGGCGTGCGCCACCACTGCCTGTTTTGAAAACAAACAAACAAACAGAAAAAAAAAAAAAGAAAGGAAGGAAGGAAGGAAGGGGGGAAGGTAAGATAAATGTTCACGGTGTTAAACAATACTAGTTGATTATAGCTTACTAACTTATTACTGATATAGTTACAAAGATTACGAAAGACAGGATGGAATTATCATAGGAAAACAAATTCTCGCTGGGCGTAGTGGCCCCAAGTGAGTACCAGGGCAACCAGGGACACACAGAGAAACCTTGTCTTTAACCCCGTGCCTCCCAATAGCCTCTTGGATACCTTAACTTTTTGCAGGTTTTGCTTTTTTTTTTTTTTT
>JADRCD010218221.1:0-22635 GCA_019843815.1 Montemys delectorum | reverse complement strand
GATAGATAGATAGATAGATAGATAGATAGATAGATAGATAGATGACATTCATTCTGTAAGTTGTTACTCTAGAGAATCCTGACTAATACACCCACCCAGCCCAGCCAGATTCACAATTTATTTTACCGCTTACATTCCCACTGCCCAGCTAGAGCAAGTGTCTATACTGCACAAAGTTCTTCTTTCCACTCCAAATTCCCAGGCTTTGTTACTTGGGCTTTAAGAGACTAAACATCTGTAGTGAAAAATGGAAAGAGATCTTAAAAGTGGTCTTTCCATTCCAAAACCAAGTCCATCTGTGTCCACAAGAGCAGACACCTCCCAAACCTAGACCTGTAGAGACAGAGAAGCTCATAGTGGCTAAGAAGTAACAGGTACCCTCTCCAGCACATTAAATCAAAGTATTTTCAGAGAGCACTATTCCTCTGTGCATACAACCACCTGTAAGGACACACAGAGGACAGTGACTCCTAGAAATATTTTGGTTCTTTGAAGCACACAGTGACATCCATGGGGAAGCTTTCCAGCAAAGACAAACCCAGAGTAATGTTTGTGTTTCCATTATTACTCCATGGAGACTGCAGTATCACTTCATCTGTTATGGTTATTTCAGGGGACAGTGTCTGTTGGTTCAGAATATGTAGATAAGAGGAGCGGATCTAAACTTGGTTTGTAACTGGGCTAAAGAACTACACCAAAAAAAAAAAAAATGAAGACAGTATCCTCTTACTTTGACCATGCTCCCAATCTCCAGGCATCAAGAGCTTGTGTGGGTGAGATTGGTTTTGAGACTTGGAGTACCTGTGCTGTCAGCCTTCACTGTGAATTTGCACACAGGATTTGGGGTATCTTCCCTCTGACTGCTGTAAAAAATTTGTATGTATTTGCAGCAGTTTTCCTGCCAGAATCATCTAGTAAATAAACGTGCTACAGTCAGGAATAACCTGGCTACATTCCAGTCCACATATGTCCATCATTTGATCCTGTGAATATAAAACTAACACAGAACATAGACCATGTAATTCTGTGTGATAAGATGATTAAAATAATTTGGCTTCTACATTTTGTAAAATTAGTAGAAGCAGAGGGACTGGATTGCTGTCATCATGTAAGTGGGTGAAGAGGGACGGGGAGAAATGGAAGAAAAATGTGGGACAGAGGAGCACCAATGGGTCTGGAGGAAATCTGTGGCACGGTTCCACGGGGTAGTTATCATGATTTGCAAATATGCCCTCTTTCATACAGCTGTGAAGAAAATATGTGAAAATGGATTTTAAACTGTATAGTATGATTTTGTGTGCACAAATGTTTAGTCACCTGTCTGTCACCTATCTATGTCACCTATCAATCTTATCATCAAATTATCATCATTTAATATTCATACATCTCTACCTGAATATCTGTCAACCACTTAATCCTTTATTATTCATATATTTAAAATATACTCTGAAGGAATGTCTGCCAATTATTGCTTTGGACAATACTTTTTCAGTGTCTTGCATGTTAATTTCATTATATACTTCCAACTCATTACATTCTATCATTAATTCTATATATATTGTATTTTATATTCTAAAATAATAAGCCTTGAAACCTGGCAGAGTTCCGAACCAGTTCTGTTTCCTGACTCTGAGAAATTAAAATCCTGTCTTCTAAGTTACACTCTTCCAAATGTAAACATAAACATGGCCATGACATTATCTTGTTGTATATACAAAATTGTGTCCTTTTGTAGATAATGTCATCTTATGAGGATTCTGTAAGTTCACTGGAAATATTCCAATCTCAGTAAAGTTTAAAGATACCTGCTCTGAGCCAGGTCCATCTTCTATGTCCAAGTGTAGAGGAATTTTAATCCAGAAACATAGCTACTCTGGCAAAGGATCGCATCCAAAAACCTTCTAGGTCTGTGTGTGACCTGGCTGGAGTACAAGCATACCTTTAATTCTAGGAGACAGACACAGTAGATCCCTGAATTCAAGGCCAGCCTGGTATAAAGCAAGTTTCAGGAAAAGAAAACTGAGGTCTAGGCATGCCAGTACATGCCTTTAATCCCAGCATTCAGCAGATAGGGGATTTCGGATCTCTTGAGTTCTAGTCAGTCAGTTCAGTCTAGTCTGTGAGTTGAGAGACAGTGCAGCTGAGTGGAATTTGTGGCATTTCAGTTGGTGGAAGGCAGAGGCAGTTATTTTTTTTTCAGGTACAGAGACAGGTTGCAGAGCGAACAAGCTAGACACAGGTGAAGATAGAATGAGCTAGAGAGTGAGAAGAAGCCAGATTAGAACAGATTTCCAGAGTTAGTTTGAGGCCGAGGAAAGCAATTCAGTGAGAAGCTAAGAGAAACCACATTGAATTAACTTGGAGAGAGTTTGGGCTAGAAAATCTGTAATGTATATTGATAAACCCTCTATTGAAACAACTCTGAAACTAACTGAGACACACATATGAATCCAGTCAGAACTTCAGCTTACACAGCCAATAAATCTTGTTGTCTACAAAATTCCCATGACTTATTATATACCATTCTTTCATATGGCATGAATGAAGATTTATATAACAGTTTGATTACATGACCAAACTAATTTCTATAGAAAGATAGTTGTCTTTCACCTTCTCAAACAAAGAGCAGGAAATCATCCTTAATTGATCTCTGCACCCTACACACTCCATACAGATGTCTTTATAGAACTCTGTATTGCTTGTAGGGTTTATATATTGCAGAATGAAAGACCAAGAAGGCAGTCATGACAACAAGATGCACCCTTAGGGATGCTGAGATGCTGAGACCTACTGTTTCATCTCCCTGATTCATCCTGCCTCAAAGTGATGCAGTTTTCAGAAACCTGCTACTAGAACAGCTTCAGAAAGGACTGCTAATCCCAAATGACCTCGGTTCAACCAGCCTTTCAAACTGTTAACAATCAGGACTTAAACTCTGAACTTTCTCAAAAAGCAGAGACTGGACATCAAACACTATATCTAGCTTTCTTAAGACTAACATTTTTTCCAATTTTCTTGCCCCCCCCCCAAAAGGAATCCTTTACCTCAATTCAGTAGGAAGCAATTATAAGAAGATCATTGTCATGATGTCTTAAGTTGGGGTAGATAGTTTTGGTCACTTTATGAATAATATATACATGTATATGTATACATATATATAATCACTTTAGAAGATAATAATAATAATAATGGACAGGGAGGAAACAAAATAGGGAGTTTAGACTCAGGGATCTCTCTTTCCTTTCCTCTTCTCTGTCCTTCTTTCTTTCTTAGCTAAAGGGAGGAAGTTGAAAATAAAAAGGAAGATATAGCAATATTATAAGACATCAGTCAAATAGGAGTGGATTATTGACTCTATTCTTAAACCAAAAATATTTTCTAGCAATAATCTTACATTGATAAAGAGCTTCATATTTTACTGCAAAATTGAGGTTATTTTTATATATTAATATAGAAATAAGGTAAATTTTGATACATTGGTATTGGTTGTTATACATTGATACAAATTTAAGATATTTTGGTATATATAATGTATGTGTGTTTTTCACTTTTATTTGAGGTATTATACTTATATAAATTTTTAAAGATTTATTTATTTGTTTGTTTGTTTATTGTATATGAGTACATTGTAGCTGTCTTTAGACACACTGGAAGAGGGCATCAGATCCCATTACAGATAGTTGTTAGCTACTGTGTGGTTACTGGGAAGTGGGTTCAAGATCTCTGGAGGAGCAATCAGTGTTCTTAACCACTGAGCCATCTCTCCAATCCTCCCTTATAGAATTTTTAAAGATGTAATATAGAGTCCCAGTCCTTTTAATAGCTGCTCTTACAAACTATTTGTGATGATAAAAAATACAAGTTATTAGGAATAGTTTAGAAATGAAAGTTAATAGTCAGATACTCAAACACATGGTTATATTAAATACTACTTTATTTAATTATAATAAAATGATTTCAAAGTTATTCAGATAGTAAACACCTAAGAATAAAAAAAGTTTGACAATTCAGATATACTATCGAAATCCTCAAAGATCCACAGAAAATGGTATTTAAAATTATTTCATTATTAAAAGATCTTTTGACTATGTAACAGGTCTGCTCTTGACAGTACCCTTATTCCACTTCAAAGATGATGAGCATCAATAACCACCATGTGAAGTTGCTTCAACTGTGGTAAGCTAGCCATCGGACAAAGAAAATACACATGCTTCAACTACAGACAAGTCTGTCCAGAAAGGACAAACAGACACAGGGAAGTTGACTGCTGAGCTCTGATAATACAGGAAAAGCAAGTCCTTCATAATTCCTGCTTCACAAAATGTCTATCAGATATACTGGGCCAGAAGGCTGAAGATGGATGCTCCAATGTTATAGATACAATATTGGGGACTGTCCGGGCAGTCAGCTATCTCTGTCACTTCTATAATTTTTGGAAGCTGTGTCCCTGTACTATGCATACTCAGGTAATATTTATTCTTTTCATCTCTTGGATGGGGTTGAAGACTAAATAGTCATAGCCTTATTATACTTAAGTTATTTAGAATTAAAAAGATGTTCTAGGTCTAAGACAATGTTTTTAGGTTAATAATGTAAGATAGGATAAAAAATTATTTAGATACAGAACTCTGAACACACCAAGATAGGATAGATGGTAGAATACTTCATCTAAGTTGCCAAATATAAATGGACTGGACATTGTATATCATACCTTATAGTTTTCATAATTGTTATATTTGTATTCTATTTATATTTGAAATAAAAGAGCCTTTCATTGGACTAAAAAGGGAAATTATAGCGAGGATATCATATGTATTGTATGGGTCCTGTCAATTAAAAAGCCTATGACCTATGGCTTGAGCAAGAAATAGAGCTAGGATATATGAGAGGAGAAAGGATTCTGGGGTAAAACTAGGCAGAGAGACTCACCGGGAAGATGTTATAAGACAGATGCATGGTACCTAAGCACAGGTAACCAGCCATGTCAGAATGTAGACTAGAATAAGTGGGATATTTTAAATTATATCTAGTCAGAGAAGAGCCTAGCTATATGGCCAAGGTATTTGTAAATATATTTTGATTCTGAGTCTTTTTCTGGGAGCATGGTGCTGGGAGGAAGAACCAGGGCCTAACTTCTACACATCTGAGTTGAACCAACTAGCCAGAGTTCAGAAAAAGCTAGAAAACTTATGCAGCAGTAAGCCTTCTAGATGGCAACTACATCAGGCAAATAAAAGTTACTTTTAAAAGTGTCACTTAGAGCCAAGCAAGACTGCAGTCTCTATAGAACCTTGCTGGGTCTGAAAGGAATGCCTATCTCCACAAGGCAAGGTGAGAGTCAGCAAAGAGCTCATTCTAACTGTCTCCTTGTGCTAAATCTGTCATTCCTGGATAAGCTGAAGAACCCAGCCCATACTGACAGAGTGCTGGAGCCTAGATTAGTGACAGATGTACTAAGATGTTCAAGGTACAGAGGTACTTAGTGATGAGCCTGTGGAGGTACTAAAGCTCAGATGAGGTCCTGAGTTGGGAGTACAGAGTGGGATCAATGACAGATTGTTACCTTCTCTTCACATGAGCTGACAGGGAGGATACCATCTGAAGACAACTCCTCTCCTGACTGCCTATCACCATGTGGAACACATCGATCCTATCCTTTGAGAGACCAGGTGAGCGAGCATCCAGCCCTTTGTCAAGAGATGCTGGACCAAGCAGGCCCTGGCCAGACTATGGCTCTTTGACCCTAGATGTCTCTGCCTCCAGAGATGTGAGTATATATGTTTTTTTTTTCTCTAAAAACTTGCTTATTGGACAACATTATAGCCACAAAACAAGGATGTATATAGCAGGTGGGTTAGTTTGGCTGTAGTTCAGCAGTATTAGAGGGAGAATGCAAGTCAAGGGAAGCCCAGCCATGCCTGGCATTGATCATTGATTTGATGTAGTTCAGCAGCAGGAATTTTAATCTGCTAAATCAGGTAAGAAAGACCTAGATTGAAGTCTCCAGTGGACTTCAATCTAGGTCTGGGCAGGTTGCTCAGGTAAAGTGCTCACCAGCAAAAGTCTGAGTTTAACCCCCAAAATGTATGCAAAAAGAAAAAGTAAGCTGGGCATGATAATCTGTACCTGTAACTTCAGTCCTGGGCAGGGATGATCCCTGGGACTTATTAACCAATCTGGATAGCCTACTTGAGAAGTTCTAGGCCAGTGAAAGACTTTGCAGTAACTACCTTCTATTGCTATGACAAAAGACTGTGACAGAGGCAACTTATGACAGAAAGTGTTTAATTAGATTTATGGTTTCAGAGGATTAGAGGCCATAGGTCAGAGCAAAGAAATATCTGAGAGAGAGACAGACAGAGAGACCAAGGCAGACAGAGACAAAGAGAAAGACAGAGAGAGAGAGAGACGAAGAGGGAGAAAGACAGGGGGAAGGAGAAGGGGGAGAGAAAGGAAGAGGGAGGGAGAAAGACAGAGACAGAGAAATGGAGACAGAGAGAAACAGACAGAGACAGAGAGAGAGAGAGAGAACATTAGCTGGAAATGGTGTGAGTCTTTTGAAACCTCAAGATCTGCTCTCCTCCAACAAGGGCACATCTCCTAACCTGTGTCAAATAGTTCTACTGACTAGAGACCAAATATTCAAACACATGAGGGTATGGGGGCCATTCTCATTCTGATCACAGACGTTTCTCAAAATAAATAAGGTTGACAGCACCTAAGGAATGATGGCTGAGGTTAACTTCTGGCATGCATATGCACTCGAATGTACAGGTATGCATGTATACACAGAGACCTTGGAAATTTGTACGCATACAAAAGAATGTCTAAGAAGTAAGCAATGGCTCTCACTGCTGTAGGAATATGAAAAGAGATCGTCACACACTCCCCTCTCTAAAATTTTATACCCTAAAAAATGCATTATTACCTCCTTAAGGAATTGAATATATATGCTAACTGAAATAAAAATAAACACCTATGATAGTTGTTGGACCTCTGTCTCAGCCTCAGACCCATTCATTTGCAGTGGAGGAAGACTGATGACTGTGAGTCCAAATCCAATATTGCTTTATGTTTTTGATTTTAGAAACAAGCTGAGCTATGTAGGATTTGGCAAGTGTTACAATTTGTGTTGGTGTGCTCTGCACTCCTTGAAGGGCCTGAGGCCACTGAAATCCTTCAGTTTCTATAGTGTCCCATGTTTGTCTATTTAGTTGTTGCCAGAATTTTACAGCAACTAGACAAAGCCAGGCTGAACTGCATTAATTTCTGTTTTACATGCAGTGTGTCTCAGAAGCAAGGCAGTAATAGAAAGGAAATTCTAAGAAAGAAGTAAACATTAACCAATCCATTTCAATCAATATAAGAAGAAATTGGGCCAGTTTAGGTTATAAAGAACTAATCTACTTTCAAGGTTTGCACTCTGTGGGATGTTGATAAATCTGTCCTAGAAGATTTTTTTTGACCAGAAACATAACTCACGCTGATTAGCTTTCTGAAGCAGGCACCTTTTCTGACCCTGTAAGTTGTAAAATCAGAGTGGTTAATGGCTGTTTATAGAGCAGCCACCTAATATCTAAGCTCAGACGAGGTTCATAGAACCCAAAATAACTGACACAGAGATTGGGCACCTGGAAACCACAGCCCAACTAGAGAGTTAGCTGTGCAAACAGCTACAACAAAATATTCTAAATACACCTTTCTGTGTTTGCATTGAGAAATATGTCCCGGGACCAGGGAGAAATGACACATAAAAACATTTGGAGACAGAGTGGGTGGCTATGGTATTAAGGATCCTGGAACAGTCCTTACATGATGATCCTAATAGTCCTGTGCTTATTTAGCTAGTGAGTGAAATGAAGGTTGTGTGGACATCACCAGTTAAATGGTCTAGTCAACAATAGTCAAGCAAGTACCCAGGGTATCTGGATACAGGGCAAATCCTGACATTACCATATAAAGACCCAGTATGATGAGTGCAGGTCCAGGCTGGAGTTTGTAAATACTCCTTGCCCACTGGCTCATTATCACCTCACCACTCGATTTCCTCTTTTTTTTTTAAAAAAAAAAACTGTTGGGTTTTTTAAGTCAGGGTCTTATTATGGACCACTGGCTGTCCTGGAACTGACTATAGAGCCTAGGCTATCCTCAAGTCTCCAGCAATCCTCCTGCTTTTACCTTCTAAGTGCTAGAATTGCAGGTTCACACAGCATCACTTCCAATTCCCTGTCACTCATAATTTCCTTTCCTGGGATCTATATACTTTCTGACATATTGTGCTGGAATAGAAGGGGTACCAACAGAAAGTGCTGTAAACGAATCATGCACAGGAGTTTTCAAGCTTTTCTGATGACTTCATTTGCCAGGAAGAGATGCTTTTCATCACAGGTTCATTGTACCCTGATCATCTATTTAATACTCAGAGGTGAAATTATGTAAATTTATAGGGCAATGGTTCAGCGGGCAAAATTCCCCCTCCAAGAATTTTAGAGGAATATGAAAGCACAGCGTTCACCATAGTATGTTGTTTGATTCCTACCTAGAAACTTTTTTTTTACCAACTTTAGGATATTAAGATAATAAAACAGAAGAATGCACAATATTTTTAATAGTAATAAAAATATAGCCACAGACTCTTTCTACCTCATTTTGTATTCATATGAGGGTAGTGATAAATGTTTTTTTGAATATTGATTTGGGGGTTAACTGACATTTTATCACAAGAGTGTTCTATAATGCATTTTTGGATGTTGTACATTGCCTCTCAGGAATGGTAACAGCAGGGTTTAGATTTGGATGGCTAAAGCATTCTTTCTGTAGTGGAGGCACATTCCTTGTATTTACTGTTTCTGACATGTCTCCAATAACTCATTAGGCTGAGGGCCACAACCATATCTCCAGCTGCAAAGAAAGAGACAGGTTTTGTATCTAGAACAGTGGACAGTGTAATTTTCAGTCTGTGCATCACTCACATATATTGGAGCTAAGTGTAAAAAAAAGCCTCACCTGTACATGCACCATCCCACCCCAGCTCAGGAGGTACGATGTTTGAATCCAGACACACTGAACAAACCTTTATATCCAAATAAAGATGACATTTAAAATTGAAAAAGGTGAACTATAAACAAAACTAACAGTGTTTACCTGGAATGTTAAAGTCTTTTAATAATTTTCAGAATCCATTTTTATTAGCCATACTTTTATTATAATTACTAACACATATTACTAATACAGATTAAGATATTTCACTTCAAGGATGACCATTTCCCATCCTCGTTCTACCCATTCTTATTTTATTCTTTTTACCCCATTACCCACCATTCCCTCGCTCTTCCCTAGACTATTTGTGTTTGCCTTTTAGAATGGCAGAATCCCTTTTAAAAAGAATTTGTCAGTATGACTTCCCAAGGAATCAAAAATTCTACTTAGAGATGTTAAAGGCAAAAGTTAGTATGCATAGGTTTGAAGGCCAAGAGACTACATTTCAGAAAATCATTTCTATGGCTCATGGATAAAGATTAATGTTTGCATCCAGTTCCTACTGCCCCTGTGGCTTGCCAGATATTTGGTGTCCAAAACAGCATGAACTTCTGCAGTTCTGCAGAGTACAAAATCAGGATCTTGAATCTCCCTAACTGAAATCAAGGGGCAGAGAAGTTGAATTTCTGGCAATTCCAGCAAGTGAGTATACTCTTTATCTCTCTACCCAACAGAGATTAAACCCCGTCAGAGACTCCATGTAAGAGAAAAAGGCAAAGTCAAACCCTCTGTGAGCTATGGAGATTGGATAGGCAGAGTGTGGCTGCCATTCTTGAGGGAGGGAAATTTGTGTGGTGAGATAACAAGCCTGTAAGTCTGTAGTGCCTCATCACCATCTTGATCAACAGGATGAGATCTCAAAGTCCAATGTCTTTTACATGAGACTTGGGAGGGGTGGAGTCAGGCAGTAGGTACTTCTGGCACTGAACTAAACAAGGGGAGGTCCACTTAGTAAAGCTATCAAGAAACAAGTACCACTATGATTTTAACTGAGTACCATGATACAAAGAGTGACATCCAATGTCTATGTCAATCATGAAAGAACTGTACTTACCAACAGTGGCCAGGCCTATACCAGTTCCTGATGCTTAAACTCCAATGAGCCAGCGTGGAGATGCACTCTCCTAGGAGTAATATATATGCCAAGCAGCTTTCTGTTAGCTGCAACAAAGACCAGGAGAACCCAACTTAGATGAGCAGAGATGAGTTCTGGTTTACAATTTCAAAGGTGCTGGTCCATGTTTGCTTGACCTCATCATGTAGGGTCATGGCTCATGGAAAATGTCATGGTTAGAGGGGAGGTATGTCATAAAGCAAAGCTACTCCCCTCATGGCAGCTGAGAAGAGAAGGAAGAAAAAGGGAAGGAGAGGATAGTCCATTGATCACTATTTTCACTAATCTGACCCTACTTGGCCAACTGTGAATCAATCTTTCAACACCTATGGAAAGATTTAACTCAGGAGAACATTTAGGATCTAAAGCATAGCATAACTATGGGATATATGATGTTGCTGGGTTTGGTGCTCTGGCCAACCTCCATACTCCCTCAGGTCTCTGAAGCTGAGACCTGAGTATCTCTGTGTGGATCTGTGTTTACCCAGCTGTGAGTTCATTAAGTTTATGGCATTCTCCCATAGAACTTTGATAACACTGAGGAAGATCTCAGACAGTATTGTTTTGAACATCGTATTTCTTTTCTCTTTGTCTGTCACTTCATTTACACTTACTTAATGAGTGTTTTCTTTGAAACTTTTTGTTCTTCTTTTTCTCCTCCTCCTCCTCTTCCTCTCCTCCTTTTCAAATTAGTTTTAATGTGTGTGTTTGTGTTACTTGCATCTAACTTCCTGTGTTATGTTTGCATATGTATGTCTGTCACTAGGATTATTTATCTTTTTTCTTTTTCTGCTCACCTTCTACATTCCTATTATTTTTAACTTTTTTTTTAAAGATTTATTTATTATATGTAAGTGCACTGGAGCTGTCTTCAGACACTCCAGAAGAGGGTATCAGATCTTATGATAAGTGGTTGTGAGCCACCATGTGGTTGCTGAGATTTGAACTCAGGACCTTCAGAAGAGCAGTCAGTACTCTTAACTGCTGAGTCATCTCTCCAGCCCTAATTTTAACTTTTGAGTTTCACATCCTATTTCTCTTTTTTCTGAGAAAGCATTTCATAGTTGTCTTTCTGAGTCTAGTATATTTCACTTAACACAAAAACCTCTAGTTCATTTCTCTAAAAGCAAAGAGTTTCATTTTGTCTTTGTGGCTGAAGAAAACTCTATACAGTATATCATATCTTCTTAATCTATTCCTGAATTGAAACTTGGTAGAGTCCATAACTTTGTTACTACAAATTGATTTAGTTTTTCTGGGTATATATTCACAGAGTTATGGCTACCTTATGTAGAAGTTCTATTTTTAACGTTTTAATGAACCTCCATATTGATTTCCATGGTAACTGCATTAATTTCTCTTCCTATCATCCATGAATTTGGATGCCTTTTCCACCCACCTGCACTGGCATTTGATGTCATTTGCTTTCTTTTTCTTTCTCTTTAAGGTTTTATTTATGTGTATGGACATTTGCCTTCTTGTAGTTATATGCACAACATTAGTGCTTAATGTCTCCAGAATTCAGAAAAGAGCATTGGATCACGGAAAGCTAGTTACAGACTTCCATATGGGTGGGGAAAACTGACCACCACTTACCCACCTCTCCAACCCTCATCTGTTATCTTACTGTTAGCCTAAAGACTGAAGTGAGATAGGATGTCAGTGTAACTTTGTATTGTGTTTCCTTAGTGACTATAGTCATTCGCCTCTGTGACTATGGTCATTCGCCTCTGTGACTATGGTCACT
The DNA here is from genome assembly GCA_019843815.1 of Montemys delectorum. Classification (NCBI taxonomy): domain Eukaryota; kingdom Metazoa; phylum Chordata; class Mammalia; order Rodentia; family Muridae; genus Montemys; species Montemys delectorum. The sequence continues at coordinate 10,735 of JADRCD010218221.1, read as the reverse complement.
CGCCTTTGTGATATCATCAGTGGCCTTGGTTTGAAGTGTCTGTGCATTTCCATTGTTTGTTTATTGATTGAGTTAATTATGCTTCTGAAGTTTAATGTTTGATACTTTTAGTATAGTCTAAATAGTAATCCTCTGTGGCATGAGTGTCTTGATAATGGTTTCTACTGGAGTGATGAAACATTACAACCAAAAACAACTTTTGAAAAGATTAATCTCAGCTTCCAGTCCCACATCCTAAGTCTATCATTGAGTAATTCAGAGCAGCAACTCAAGCATGGCTGGAAACTGGATACAAAAGCTGGTACAGAGACCGTGGAGGAACATTATATACTGGCTTGCTCTTTATAGCCTTCTCACAGAGCCTAAGCCACCTGCCTAGGTTGAGCACCAGCCTTACTAGGCTGAACTTTTCCACCTCAATCATTAATAAAAAAAGTACCCAACAGGCCAATATGTTGGGGACATGTTCTCAATTGAGGTTTCTTATTCCCAAATGACTCTAGGTTGTGCAGGGTAACAAAAAAAAAAAATCCTAACCAGATAGATGATTATTGGCAAAGATTCTCTTCCCTTTTTCATTCATCCTCTTCACTCTTATTTTCCAGGAAGAATCCTTTTAATTCAATTCAGTCCTATGTTGCAATGCTTCCTTTTACATCTGGAGCAACTAGAGTCCCAGTAGAAAGTTAACTTCTGTGCCTGTGTTGTATTTTTATATATTTTCCTCCAGTTTCAGTGTTTCAGGCCTTACAACAAGACATGTGGTCTACCTTTACTTTCTTTTTCTACAGAGTAATATATAAGAATATAATTCAGATGTCTACATATGGACATATAGTTTCAAATATATCACTTGTTGAAACTTTTTCTCAAATATGTATAAGAGAAATATATATATAATGTAAATATTAGATGCAATGATTTTGCTTTCCCCAGTCTCTTTCAACTGTTTTGACTGTGTCTCTTTCCTATATTCACCCGCCAAACTCTTTTCCTCCTCTTTTCCTAGTGTTCTTTAGCCAACTCCTCATCCTTCCTCATGACCCTTGGTCTCCTTTCTCGATTTTAAACATTACCCACACTTATAGCTGTTTACATATATGTATGATATATCACAAACCATGACTCATATATGAAAAAGATGTATTTCTGTCTTTCTGAGTTTGTTACCTCACTTAATTTTATGCTCTTTAAATCTAGCTAACTTTATAAAAGTCGTATTATTTCATTGTTCTTCACAGTTCAGTAACATTGCATTGTGTATATGTACTATATTTTAATTATCTATCTATCTTTTGATGGATAGCTAAGATGGATTCACTTCTTGTTCTTATGACTATAGTAGTAACAAACATGGGTTCCCAACTCTTTTTGTGATAGGTCATAAAATCTTTAGACTTATGCCCAGGTGTGGTATAGTTGTAGCATATAGTACTTCTATTTATAATTTTCTGAGGAACTTCCACAATGGCTGTACTCATATATACTATCATAAACAAGGAATAGGTATTACACTTTCCCCACACCCTTTCCAACATTTATTTTCAGATTTATTGATGATAGTCATTATTGAGTTGATATCTTTCCACCATATAATTTTGAAGAATAAATAGTATTGTAGCTACTTAGGCTTACTTCTACATCTTCTATTCTCTTTCATTAATCTATATATCTGCCTTTTGTGCCAATGTCATGCTGTTTTTATTACTGTGACTTTGCAGAATATTTTAAAGATCAATGTATAGTCACACCTATGCTTCCCAAGTTAAACCATGAAAATATCAATAAAGTAGACTGATCAGTAACAATCAATAACAAACAAGAATAAAGCACTAATAAAGAAAACATCCCGAAGAACCAAAGCATAGTACTGAATAGATTCATTGTTGAAATTTAGCAAACTCTTAAAGAATATTTGATACAAATACTCTTCAATTTATTATGTGAAATACAAAGGTGGGAGACATAAAGCTTAATCTACAAAGCCACTATCACTTTAATATCCAAAGTAGATTATAATTAACAAAAATTGATAATTCCATTTCCTTAATTACTATATTTTCAAACACTTCAATGAAATGACAGCAAACTAAATTTAATTATAAGACTTCAAGACGACACCTGTCTAAATTATAAACAAAATCAAAGACAGAAACAAAAAGCCCTGCATCATCACAATAAATGAAGAACAAGACTGTCATCTAATGCCCAAACTCCTTACAATAAAACCCTTAAAGAAACTCAAAACGGCATGAAATTGAACAAATTTAAGGCTATGCTTGACAAACCTATAGCAACTTTGTATTGAAGAGACAAACATTAAATGCATTTCCTCTGAAATCAGAAATGAGAACAAATGTATGCTCTCACTATTCCTACTCAGTGTAGTAGTTGAAACATTAGCCAGGGCAACAAGGCAAGAAAAAGAAATCAAAAGATATACAAATAATAGAGGAAGAGGCGGATTTATGCTCAGAGATGCCATGACCTGCATTTAACCAGCCCAGAAGACTTATAAGTCAGCTTAATACTTACAGTGAAGTATTAGGATGCAAAACCAATAGATAGTAATCATCTTCTCTATGCACCAATACCAGACTACTGAAAGGGCCTAGGGAAAACAACCCCAGTCACAATAGCTTCAACAAATGAAATACATAGGCCTAAAGTTAAACAGGAACGGTAAATATCACTTCAACAAAACCCGTAGAGCTCGGAAGACATGAAAACATATGGGAAGCATGAAAACATAGAAAGACTCAGCTAGTGTTTTGAATTGGCAGAACAAATACTGTCCCTGTGCCCATGTTACTAAAAGTCATATGTAAATTCATCCAATCTCAATAAAACGCTTACCTTAGTCCTTACACAAATTGAACAAAACAGTTCTGAAATTCATTAGAAAAATCATATGACCCAGAACAACCAAAGCAGCCATGACTAAAAGGAGCAAAGTAAGATGCCCACAGTACTCACTACTGTTTTCTTTTATACCAACTCTGTTCTGTTGAGCAGCCACAGAGTTTGATGACTCAGCATTCCATAGTTTCAAGTATTGAGTGTTGAGTTGGGACTATATTTCTCTTTAATTAAATAGGTCTAGTATGTCTTGATATTTTTGGAACATATTAAGAGCAGTTTATAAAGCTGTCTTACAAAATTGTTGTCTGAAATTAAACATCTGGGCCAACCTGGAGTCTCTTAATTGTCGTTTTCCCTGATAAGTCTATGTGGAAAAATATATGCAGCATAAAAACAAATATTTTAATCACTTAAGTGCCTTTACATCTGCCTTGCTATGAAACCAACATCTCTCCAAAACCCTTCATCAATCAAAGCAAGAAAATATGTGTCCATGAAACAAGTCCCCAAGTTCCTCATCTCTTCCTTTTCTTGTTACTTTTATTTTATTTTCTGTCCCTCTGACTTTATTATGGTAAGCACTCCAGAGGCATGGAATCCCACTGCATCAGTCCTTTTGTAACCAGCTCATGTACATTCATCTCTGTCAGATAGTCATCTTCAAAGCTGAATGCTATTCTGGTGTCTTGTACAGTTACTCCTCTACTCATAGAACTTGGGATATTTTGCTTTTGTTCCTTGTGACCAACACTCCTGTAAGTACCAAGATGCAAATATCCAATTCATTTCATTTTCAGTACTTTGGGGATGTATGTACCAGAATTGTTCGGTCACATGATAAGTTTACATTTTACTTTATTTCCTATTATAATATGTGAGGTCCATATGGGTCCCAGTTTCTCTGCCTCCTTGATAAAACTATATGTTTTCCATTATATTGGGCATGGTCATGCTAGTTGGTACGAAAGGTGACCATTGTGGTCTTGATATATCCCACTCTGAATGGTTCATGATTATGAAGATCGTCCCATGTGCTATGTTCATCATTTGTGTGTGTTCTTTAAGAAATATTTGTGCAAATAATACATCCAATTTTACTTTTAATTTTTAAAATTTTAAATATAGAATTTAAATTTCTGATAATTATTTGGCTTTTAATTTTTATATTTTGTGTGTGTGTGTGTACTTGAATATATATATATATATATTTATATATATATGTGTGTGTGTGTGTGTGTGTGTGTGTGTGTGTGTGTGTTTGTGTGTGCAGCAGAGGCCAGAGTTACAGGTGATTTTGAATCATCTGATGTGGGTGCTGAAAATTGAACTCAGTACCTCTAGAAGAGCAGAAAGTACTCTTAATTTTTAATCTACCTATCTAGCCCTTCTACATAGTTTTAATAGGTGAATTTTTTCAGTTATGGAATTATAGTTGTCCTTAATACATTCTAAAGATCCATCTCTTGTACCATACATAATTTCTCTCCCTTCTGTGTTTTGTCCTCTCTGTCTCTTGATGTCTTTTGATGCCCAAAGTCATTCAGATGAGTGAGTAATCATCTTTCTGTGTTTTTGTGTCAAAACAGGTCATTGTTAAGATCAATATTCTGAACATTTTCCCCTACATTTACTTTTAAGTGTTTTATTTTCACTGTTTACATACTTCAAGTATTTGTGATACTTGTCAGATAAGATAAGATAAGGGATGTGCTACACTTTTGTGCATGGATGTGGCTTATCTCACCACCATGTGTAGAGGGCTGTCCTATTCCAACTTCATGGTCTTGTCTTGTCTTATTTTTTTTTTCAAGAAAGATATGTAACATGTGTAGGAGTTCCTTTCCGGGGTCTCACTTCTACTAAAGTGAAACCTATCTTGTTCCTTTGCCACATTATTCTGATGACTTGAGCCTTGAAGTAGATTTGAAATCAGAAAGTGTGTACCTGCCTTCTTTGATGTTTGTGTTACTTGTCTTTTCATTACTGCAGTCTATACATAGGAGAAATAGTCTAATGCATGCTCATTTTGGTACAGAGCCATTGGACTACCTACTCTCTTTTTCTGCCTCATGGCATTATTGACTTTTCCAAGCCAGTAATCCATGGTAAATGCCTGGAGTAGGGTGTAAGTGGGAGGGAGTGTGGTCCTGGTCACAAGCCCATACTCTCCTATCTGTTCTGACCTTCAGTCCAGCAGCTCATCTTTGACAAACACTTCTCAATTTGTTGTTTGCTCTGAGCCCATCTCCAGAGCACTGAATTGTTTGGGTTTTATCATCATGTCAATGTTTATTCTTTTTTGAGGAGAGAAAGAAAACTTATGACCTCTTCATTCTACTCTCTTGGGAGACAAACTCATCCACTTCTGTTTGTAGACTGCTTAATTTGATTGATTTTTCTAAGCCCTGAAGAAAACTTCTAATCAGAGTTAAACAAGATTAGATAAAATCCATCCTTTAATTTGGCAAGATTGGGCAATTATTTAAGGAACATTCACATTGTAGTTGGATTCTAAGTTTCCAAAACAGAATGATCCTGCAGCTCTCTGACATGTGTTAAGAGTCAGCATTAGAACAGAAAGCCAAGAACTTGATAGAGATGTCACTGGCCTGGACCTAGGAGGGAGGAGTATTTGAAGAGCTTGTTTGTCTACCATCTTCTCCTTAGTGTTCTGTGTTATTTAGAAACCACTTAGACAAATGATGTAATTGATTTAAGAGAAATGGTCTGGCAAACAAAAAAAAATTCACAGTAGGTAATTTGGGGACAGAATTTTCCCTCATGAGTTCCAATGTCATAGAGAATATACTACAGGTAAATCAGGATTCCAATTGCTTTTGTGTAGCATATTATCCTCAATCTCACTTAGGGTATTAGAGCTCCAAAAGAGAACTTTGGGTTGATTTGGGAAGTACTAATATTTGTTAGCAATATTTTTTCTCAGCATGAGAAGATGATGCTAGGTAAGAGAAAGGGCTGGATTGAAGTCAATCCATTTCCTTTTAGTTGTTGGTCTTTTCCTTTGTGACTCTCATTTGTGAAATAATATGAGGTCTAGATATAATGGCCTAATTCAATGTCTAGGAGATGAGTTTTCCAGAGAAAATGTAACAAGCCCTGTGGCATTTTAGGTGAGTTTTTCATATAAGTATCTCCACTTATATCTAATGTTAAATTTCAGAAGATTGTGTTCCTATTTATATATATCAAAGGACAAAAAAAGTGGGTAAGACAAAATTATTTTCCAAATTATAAGAACAAAACTTAATTAATGAAAGGGATAGAAAATTCACCATATTTGAAATATAACTAGTTCATGATGGAGCATGGATTTAAATTAAGAAAAACCAGTAGTTCTTTTCCTACAATTCATGCTGAGGTAGGTAGAGTCTTATTGGAGCATCTCCCTGCTGCAGTGAAATCTGAGAGCCTTTTCAGAGTCTCTTCACATTTGAGCTTAACAGATTCTCTTTGGGACAACAGCAACCACAACCAAGAGTCTGCTTACCAGTAAACAAGTCACATCCTAAAAGCACTAACATAACAAGAACCAGCTAATTTCCTAGCTGTCTGAACAGTTGCCACAGCTGTGGAAGACTTTGGCCAGCAGTGACCTTAGATGTTCTCACTTCTGAGATCTAGGACAGCAGAGAATTCTCACCATGTCTCCTCGATAAAGGTCTTCATCTCTAACCTGGGCTGGTCTTTCTGATTTTGGGGTTCTTCTTGGAAAAATAAGGTCAGCCCAATATGAACATCAAGCCCACGTGATACTCTGTGATGTTACATACATTTGGACACACCTCAGGCACAATGGTAGTTCCCAGAGATAGTATTTAGGCATTACAGATATGATTCTGGGAGGTACTGAATCTAGGAAAGCTGGACAGAAACAGGTGTCAGGTCCCTGCTGTGAACTACTGAAAAGGGGGTGAAGAGTCACCCCGTTACTACCTCAGTGTAAGCTGGACATGGAGAAGGAAGGCAGCTGCTGTAATGGAGTTCCCTCTATATGTTGGCACTCTGAGCTTGATTGATTACAGACCTGGAGAGAAGGGAACCTTGCTGGAATCGATAGAATGCGGGGTGTACGACACTGACAAATGGACCTGCCAAACCTGGGCCAATGGAGTTGGCATCTCCCAAATACATTATAAATATCAAGCAGGTCTGCACTTCCAGGGAGAGAATTTAATCAGCAGTGTAGCAGCCAAGCTGGAAGACTTTGTCTCATTGGGGGTCTCCATTAAACCTTACCCTGGCAGATTATAAAGTTAGATTTTTTTCTCAAGGTTACAAATTCCACAGGATGGAATGTGTTGGCCCTAGTCAGGTCAAGGCAGAGACTCTCAACCATGCACCTTTCTTCTGGAAGCACTACAACCAGTCTGTCAACAGTTGCTGTCAATCTTCACACTGGAGGAACAGCACTGTGCTTTCATCTACCCATCAGGAAACCTCCCAACATATTAGGGTGACATATGAGCAGGTGTTGACAGCTGATGTGTTAGAACGGCGGGTCGCATCAGAACATACCACACTAGACCCAAACAGTTCCATGCATAAGAGGTTTAACTGAGAGGGAGAGAGGGGGCAGTAGCAGAAAGAGAGGAGGGAGAAAGAGAGAGAGATGGAGGAATGTTTCATATATATATATATATATATATATATATATATATATATATATATATACACACACACATATATGGGTTCTGACATAGTGGCCACAGATAAAGGTGGGAGGTGAGCCCAATGGGAATATGGTGGCTGTTGCCCTGGCAACAGATCTATGAGACCCGTCCATGTGATGCCACAGGCTTTGGATGCCCTGATGTGAACAATAGCAAACTCAACTATTGGGTGCAATGTTTCATCAAGACGATAGCAGCAACGCGAGTATCATCTAGCCCATATTCTGTCCCGACTTTTGGATTTTGTGGCCCAGGGAAAACTGGCTGTCATGCTGGAAAGTAGTCACCGGTCTTCCTGTCAGCATCTTTCAGGGATCCCAGTTTTCTTTAAGAGCAGGATCTGCTGTAAATTATCCATACTACCTCCCATTTCTAACAGGAAGGACTGAACATTTATTGGTTAAGTTTAGTTGTTGGTATGAGCACCCTGTGCTTCTAGTGAGAAGTTCTAGCTACCTAACCAGGCAACCATATAGGTACCTGGTCTTTTATGCACTTTAGCCAAGCATCTGAATACCTTCTCAGAAGCCACACAGCATCTGCATCAAGCCCTATGTCTGGACACAGTTAGGGTAAAGTTTAGGCTCTGCTGCCAGTGGGAAGCAGAGGGTCCATTACCCAAGCTATAGACTTGCCCCTCCTTGGGCTGTTTGGGAGGACACAGCTGTACTAGTGGTGAGCTTTTTTTTTTTTTTTTTTTTTTTGAACAGAAAGGAAGGTGAAAGGGTTCAGCAGACACATCTAGCCCCAAGATCTGGGATCTGCTCACCTGTTATATATACTTGAGATGGAGAAGGAGACCCCACTGTCAGTGAAAAAGGTTTAACTGGGAGGGGATTATTTCTAGGAGGCCCACTTCAGCCAGGTAACCTTGGCTGTGAATATTCTCCAGGAAAAGACTTCTCCCTCTGCCCCTGCATCCTCCATCCTGAAGTGCCCACAGAGCATTCCCAACGTAGATATGGCAAGATGTAACATGTCAGCTTAAGTCTGTATCATACCTGCACAGAGCGCTTGTCACTCAGGACACATTTGGCAGTGCAGCAGGGCCCTGAGCTGTGACCCATGCTGCTGGAACGTTGCCAGTATAATTAGACAAACAAGAAAGGGGAGACGGGGAAATTCAAAGAGAGGGAAGTAAGAACCAGTATGCCTAAACAGCTCAACAATGGCGTTAAAGGGCTGTCTTGTGTGGGAGTGGGTTTCTGGTAAGGGTAGAGGAACCACAGGCTACATGATTAGGAATAATAAGAAATTAGGAGTTAAGGACAACAAAATATTTCATTTACAGTAGCAATCAAAAATATAAATCCCCCAGGAATGATGTAGCAATAAACTTGATAAAAATCTCTGCAATCAAATCTTTAACAAGTTTTTGGAAATGCCCGAGAGGAAAGAGATACATTAGGAAGATGGATACAGTACCGCATAGGAAAATTCACCACCGAGAACATTTCAAAACTACTCATGAGGGAATTTGTCGTGGACCTAATGAATGTACAAACATTTTTTTTCTGGAACTAGAAATGTGGAAAACATAAACAAGAAACTTGGAAACTTTTTGACAAAAACACTAAAATGAAGAACTCTGAATGAAGGCTAGACTCATCAGATATGTAGTGGACTGTGAACCTTATTAATAAGAGCAAAGCAGTGTGATGTTTGAATACATCTGGCAAAAGAGAGAAAACAGAAATGGACTATGTGTGGAGAAATGTAAAATACTAAAAGGGACAGGAATCACTGGAATGAGGTGCATTGAATAAATTTCACTAAAGCAAGTGGAAAAATCAGGAAAAAGTAATGCTTGGTCCACTCATACAGCTAGATTCTGAATACTTTAAGAATACAATGCATCTAAATGCAGGCCCTTGGGAGTACTGTAAGAAAATGAGAAAGGAAAGGAAAAGGGAAAAAGTTACCCTTGATGTTGTTGTGAATGAAAAGGCACATTCTGAATGCATCTGTGCATGCGTGTGTGTGCGTGTGAGTGTGTGTGTGTGTGTGTGTGTGTGTGTGTGTGTGTGCGCGTGTGCACTTGCGGAGACCAACAAAGGGTACCATATCTCCTGCAGCTGGAGTTACATGGAGTATCTGTGAGACAGCCACATGGATGCTGGGAGCCAAATTTAAGTTCTCTGTAACAACCTCAAGTTCTCTTAACCACCAAACCATCCCTCTGACCCAAGAAGCACATTTCTTTCAACTATCATACTTAAGATACTTTCTTAAAACCAGCCAGTATGATGGTTGGCGTGAGATGCTCACTACTTTTCTTACTGTTGCTGATATACCTGTACCTACTAATCAGCCATACCCAGAAAATGCTCCAGTTTGTGATCAAGGAATTCTATAAGGCCAAGGTACAAGGCAAAAATAACCGATGTTGAAAACTAGAGAGTTCTACCTGGATCCTTGGAAGATACCAAGAATTAATACCAGAATGAGTAGCATCTTCACAGTTCTTCAACTTTGCAATGATTTACTTACTGGATGCAAATTTCTTATTCAAGACTTGATTCCATTTGCCTGTCAGTCATGTCATACAGAAAGCAAATCTGTCATTTAGAATTGGCACAAATGCCTCTTCTGTGTAAACCCCAGGTCTCTAGGTCTCCTCTGCTAACACACTGAAAGGGAAAGATAATTCGAATGTTAGCTACCATTGCAGTCAACCCACAGATGGCTTTGGGATGTAAATTAGTGAAGGCATGGATACATTATTATTTTAAATATTGTGACTTGTGAGAGAATTTTAAACTGAAAAGGAAAGATGAGCTTTGAGGTGTGACTCCCCAAAAGCTGGGTCTCAGCATCCCTGCATCCCCTCCTCAACCCACCATGGCTGCCCTAGAGGGCTTCACAGAATCTGATGGCTTCATGGGGTTGATGTCACCCACCTCCTGCTGTGCTAGGCACCCCACTATCCTGCCATATGATAGCAGCTATGCAAGGCCCTGCAGGGAAGCAGGATTAAAGTCCTATTCAAGAGCTTGAATGTGTGGCTTTTCTTTTTCTGCCCAGGTCAGGCTGAAATAGTGTTTTGACACCTCATAAATGAGGTCTTTCCAAAGAGAGTAGAACTAGATTTCTAAGTGATTAGCATAAGTTTTATTGTCTTTTTATTATATGTTGCCAACACTAGTGTTAAAAGAAAGTTTGCAAAAAAAAAAAAGCCAAAA
>JADRCD010218220.1:11251-30033 GCA_019843815.1 Montemys delectorum | reverse complement strand
GTCCCCAATGAAGGAGTTAGAGAAAGGTTCTATGGAGCTGAAGGGTTTGCAGCCCCTTAGGATGAACAACAATTACTAACTAGTACCCTCAGAGCTCCCAGGGACCCAACCACCAATCAAGGACTATACAGGGTGGGATTGAATGTACTGGCAGCATGTGTATAGTAGAGGATTGCAAATTCGATCATCAATAGGAGGAAAGGACCTTGGCCTTGTGAAGGTTCTGTGCCCCAGTGTAGGGGAATGCCAGGGCCAATAAGTGGGAGAGGGTGGGGTGGCAGGCATGGGGAAGGGGGAGGCAAAAGGGGTTTGTTCTTGCTTTTGTTTGTTTGTTTGTTTGTTTTGGAGGGGAAGATGGGAAAGGGAAAATGTACATGTAAATAAAGAAAATACCTAATTTAAAAAAAAAAAAAAAAGGGGGACAATCTTTAGGACAGCAGTAATCTGCCCTGGTGGCCTAAATCAGGGTTCTCAGGCTGAACCTAAGCCATTCGGTGTAGCTTCACCAAAGTGTAAGTTTTAAAATTTAGTGGAGGAATGGCTCTGAAGCTAAGAGCACACATTGCTATTGCAAAGGGCCCAGATTAAGTTCCCAGCACCCGGGTGGTGGCTCAGACCCATCTATAACTCCAGATCACCTGACACCCTCTTCCGACCTCCACTGGCACCCAGCCATGCATATGCTACACACACACACACACACACACACACACACACACACACACACAGGGAGGCAAGTCACTCACACACATAAATCTCAAAAACAAAATTTTTTAAACAAGAAATTGATTTGGGGAGTAACTAAGCTTAGTGGTAAACACCTTGCTATTTTCCATGAAGCCTTGGGCTCTATCCCTAGCATTACAGACATACACACACGCACACACACACACACACACACACACACATACACACCTGCTAATCCTGGAACTCACATTCCTGTAGAGCAGCCACTGGCTAGCGGGGGCCGGGGGGGGGGGGGGAGCAGCCAACTCTTTTATAATCAGAACGTTAGTTTTCTGCTTACCAGAGTCCTCTCCCCGGTCTCCCCTAAACATAGGCAGGGTGTGACTTGTCCTTGGGTCTGTGCCACTGGGCATCCAGGAGCCAAGACTGTCTGGGTTTGAATGCTGGCTTTAATGCTCACACAGTTTATCCACCCTTCAATAAACTAACTTTTCTAGGTGTCTATTTCCTGCTTCTCCATCTTTAAAACGGAGCAAGTCTTCACAGTGAAAAGCTAGTGATGAGGAATGACTAAGCTAAGCGGATTTAAGAGCTCAGAGCAGTGCCTGGCACTAGGTTAACTCCTTGATAAACACCGCGGCTGCCATCAACACTGGTGGTGTCTCATACCTAGCCTTGTCGACATGGGCATCTCTTGTCCTAGTTCAGAGGTTTGCATCCCCGAGAGCTGTAAACTCAACACCCCTTCTCAGCATCCCTGGGGACCAGGAAGCCTGCCAGCCAAGATAATTTAGTAATCAAAAATCTTAACCCTACTGGAAGCTGACTTCTTTGTTCTACCCAGCCAATAACCAAAGGGGACAGAAGTTGTGATATTTCTCCACGGGTCAGCTGATTCTGTTCTATAGAGCTCAGCTTCCCTTAAACCACCCGTCTAACAAATGACCTCACCCTGGCAGCCTCCAGTGTTATGAAATCAGGTGTTTATATGTATGGGTGTTGCTGAGTCTGGAGAGGAAGTCACATCCACTTTCCACTCCGTCTCCCACCTTCTCTAAACAGACCCCCTAGGCTCACCACATACTACACAAAAACAACCGCTACCACAAACCACTCTGGCCATCTTCCAACACCAAATTACAACCTATCGATAATGAAGGGGCTCCCTGGAGGGAGCTTGTGAGGTTCCAGTGTCCGAATTACCAGGAGCAAAGGCCCTCAGTTCTTCTGGGAAAAACAACTGTGAATTCTTTGAAAGCTTGGGATAGGACTGACCCTCAAACCTCAAAGTGAAATGTTTCCATAGTGGTCTGGGCAACACAGGTAGAATCCTAGAGGAAAACAGTCTGTCACCACCAGGAGTGGGAGACAAGTGCCTCTAGAGGTCCCTCATAACCAGTGGGTGACCCAAAACCAGACAAGCCTTGGAAGCGTGGGCAGACTGGTAAACAGAAGCATAAGAAGTCCAGATCGATCTGACTTCCGATCAACGAGTTACTATTTTCATGTGTGTATACTAAATATTGCACGGAACACACTGTGTTATTTCTGGCAACCCTAACCAAGAAGGAAGAGAGCCCAGTTCAGGGGCCCATTCCATGTGGCCAAATCTATTCGGAAATGTTCTTTACTGCCCTGCCGTGACCCAGCCCTCCAAAGAAAACATCCGCAAGGTCAAGAGGTGGCTAAGAGGAAGACAATAATCCCTAAGCTTCAGGACCCCAGCTGCCTGTGCTGCTCCAAGCTAGAGTCCCTGGAAATCATGGGGATTGGGTTAAAAGGAGAGACAGAGCCAGGGAGTAGGAGACATGGGCCCCTGGCTGAGGGTGTGACTGCGACTGCAAAGTACAGCATCTGCAGGAGGCCCCAGGTTCTACTTCCAGCAGCACAAAGTCAAAGGGCACCCGTAGGTCACTAGACCTGTGGATCCCATTTCTCAATGTGAAAAAAAAAAAATGGATGTACTGGCTGACAACATGAAAAGTGACCATATTCCGACCCAGGGTTGTTTGGTCATATCAGATGACTATATGCCCTCAGTCTCAAAATCCCAAACCAAATGACTTGGGTTAGTGAGCCAACAGGAACACCAGCAGATTGTGTGGCAAAGAGGTGAAGTGATGGCAGAGCCGACGGCAAAGACCTAAGGCCCTTCTGAGACACAAAGGACTGAGAGCACAGGCTCGGGCAGGGATGAGTAGGAAGCCGTGGTCAGACCGTAACGTGTGTCCCTTCACAGACATCCACGGGCTCCTCTTTGCCCTTCCCACGACAGCTTTCTCTGGACTCGCTAAGCAGAATGAAGATGATACCCTCTTCTATTCTCTAGCCCATACATAAAGGTTGAGAGTCACTCTAGATGTGAACCACCTGATCTTGGTACTGGGGATCAAGCTCGGGTCCTCTGCAAGAGCAGCAAGTGCTCTTAACCATGTGAGCCATCTCTCCAGCCCCAATGAGCCACCTTCTTGCGAGTACTTAATAATATACACCCCCTTACCTCTTTGGTCTGTCTTGTTTGAAAGGGCTACAAGTAGAAATTCCTCTAGAACTGTCTTTCTCTCTCCCTAAAGGCAGGGCCGGGGCCTCGGGGCTCACGTACCAGGCTCTTCCACCACATAGAGGACGGCCCTCCCACTGGTGTCTTCGTAGTACTGGAATCTGACGACACAGTCATCCTCGTTCTTGTAGGTACAATTCACTGCGTTTTTGCCAGTGTCCGCTGACATGAGAAGGGAGAATATGGAGAATGAGAAACAAATCAAGCCCCAAAAGGTAAGAGTTTTCCCCAAACCGAGCCCATAGGACATCTGCAAAGTGTATGACCAGAAACTGCCTGACAGTAGGCAAGATGCCTCCGTTGGAGATCGCGCTCGGCCATCGGCACTGACTAGCCCTCAGTGACGAAGTTTCTTTCCCATCAGCCCTTTCCCGTTCTTATTTCTTCCTGCGAGCAGGGCATGTTATCAGAGCATCATACATTCTGACTCAAAGCCTATCTCTGCCACCTACCGGCACTGTCACCTACCTGTCTGCCCTGACCATCTTCATCTATGAAAGAAAGATGACAATCCCACCGTACACGAGATTTAAACTGCATAAAATAGCTGCTGGCACACTGCAGGCGTCCCCTTCCCCTCTCTTTCCTTCATCTGCTTCCCCAGGGCTCCTCAGATGGCTTGTGCAGCCCTGTCAGTCCTTTCGCTTCTCTTTCTGACTGGGGGTGCCTCTCCACCACCATCCCTCATCTCTGACTCCCATCATGCTTCAGCCCTCCTCATTCTGAAACCTGCTGGTCACTGGGAGACACTGTGGGTTAGTTACTGTCCACTGTGTGTACCTCGCCATATACTGATGGATGCAGACAGGCAGACCCAGCAAGGGCCATATCAGAAAATGAATGCTAACCATTGAGCGAGCAGAGAAAGGAGAGAGAGGGAGGTAGCCACCTACTCTCTGTCAGCAACTGTCGGTTTCCTGTCACTTCACTCTCCCCATGAGGTGGAGGTATTGTTTCTCTTTCATAGATGAAGGCTCAGTGAGGTCAGAGAAACCCTCCTCCCCCTCCCCCGCACCCTCACACCCCTGCACCCCCACTCCCTGCTGATTACAGTAAGCCTGGTCTCCTCTCCAGATAAAAACACTTCTTCAGACTCAACCCCCACCCACCCACCCACCCCACTGCAGCCCACTCCTGCGATCAAAGGTCCAGAGATCTGATTCCCCTATTACTCCCCTACCCAAAGCTAACTGTCTTCCTGTGGCTCTGACATGAAGAGGCATTTCCCCTCTGCACGGGCAATCACTATCTGGGCAGAGATTGGCATCTCCCGGGCACCACCCAGTCCCTCTTAACTCAGACAACATATCAGATATACCAAAAGCAGCGAAGGTTGTCTTTAAAAGACAGCATGGAGTACAGGCCAGAATGCTGGTAAATAAGAAACTTGACTCCTCTGTTTATACTTCAGTCTTATTTGGTTGGGGGGATTGGAATTAGGGGTCCAGAAAGTCAAAAGAGTTATAGGAGAGCAGTCATGAACACATTCATAAGGCTGAAGGTTTCCCTCCAAACCAACAAGCTATAAGTAAAAACCTGGGCATTACTTAACACTGTTTTTACATTCTGTTTTTTATTTTATGTCTATGAGTATTATGTCTGCATATGTATGTCTGTGCACCATGTGTGTGCCATACCCATGCAGGCCAGAAGAGGGCACTGGATCCTCCAGAACTGGAGTCACAGATGGTTGCTAGCAACCACGTGGGTGCTGGGAACTAAACTCTGTCCTCTGCAAGAGAAGCCTGTGCTCTGAACCACATAGCCATCTCTCCAGCCCCTTAACAGTTTTTTAAAATCTTTTTTTTTTTTTTTGAGATCTGGTCTTGCTCTGTACCTGGGGCTAGCCTGGAATACTCATTCATATAGCCCAAGGTGGCTTCAAAGTGAAGATCCACCCGCTTCAGCCTCCTGACAGGTTTGTGCCACCAGGTCCAGTGTCACTTGCCTCCTAAGCTAGGGACAGCAGCCACAGGTCTACACCTTAGTTTCTTCATCTATAAAATCAAGTCTGTTACCTTCCTCTCCCTCCTTTAGTAGTAAATGAAAAATATCTGACTTGCACGTCCTTGCACGGGCTCTTGCTGAGCCTAGGGCTCCAGGTAGCAGGAGGTGTGAGCTGCAGAACACATTTGCAAGGACGAAGGGGACTCTCAAGAAGCCAGCCTTCGCCACATGCCCACCGCACATCAGCCCTGCATGGCATTTCTTGAGCTGGCAACTGCTCTTCCACCTTAGAAAAGGAAGCTCATGGGTCTTGAAACGGGAATGGAACTGTGTACGGCCTGGGCTTGTGAAACCCTTAGACCTGCTGGACTTACTCAGCTCTTTCACAGGCTCAATGTCATCTCGGCAGTAACGGTTGCAGGTGTTTTCTTCATGTAGCGTTCCCCGGTTGAACTTCTTACACTCCACACACTCCCTAGAGGAGAGAGGACACAGCAACTAAAGAGGTAGAAGAACAGCTCTTTGTATGCCACATACCCAGAAGGCACCATGGAGCTCAGGAATGAAGAGGCCCTCCTCACTCACAGACAGGACCTGGCCAGCCAACCCTGGATCTGAGAACAGAACCTAACCTGGTCTTGAACTTTTGAGACTCCTGCCTCGGGTTCCTGACTGCTGGGACTATAGGATCGAATAGACTTTGATGATGATGGTGATAGTGAAGATGATAGTGATGGTGAAGGGGATAGAGAAGGTGATGGGGAAGATGATGGGGAAGGTGATGGGGAAGGTGATGGTGATGGGGAAGGTGATGGTGATGGGGAAGGTGATGGTGATGGTGAAGATGATGGGGAAGGTGATGGAGAAGGTGATGGAGAAGGTGATGGTGATGGTGAAGATGATGGTGATGGGGAAAGTGATGGGGAAGGTGATGGTGATGGTGAAGATGATGGTGATGGGGAAGGTGATGGTGATAGTGACTTCCCACCAATTCTCAGAGATTTAAGGTCAGAGTTGGTCATGTGATTTGAGAGTCCACTAAAAAATTAAAAGTCTGTTCAAACATTCCTAAGAATTTCAAGACAGTGACCACAGAGCATCAGCCCAGCCTGAGGCTCTTTCTGCTGAGCACTGGGCCCTACCGCAGCTCAGAGTGCATGACTGTGACGCTGGCCATGGCAGAGCCAGAGACATGTGCTGACTGACGCTTCCTCTACGTCCAAATGGGTCAACTCTGTGCTGGCAAATGCCCATTTCACCTGAGGCCCACCAGAACTTCAGCCCCCTGCACCTCCCATAGAAGTCAGAACACCGCACTGGAAATTGGAGAATGTCCTATCTGATCCCCCTCCCCATCCAGAAGGCTTCGTGATGCCACTCTGGAAGAGGGCTTGCTCCGATTGGTTCTGCTCTGGTCCCCGCACAGCTGATGCCACCCCCAACTTCCCCAAAGAAAAAAGCATTCATGGAAAAAAAGAAAAGCAGCCATTTGGCAAACTGTTCTCTAAGACAGATTCTGGAGAGTTGGGAGTTCTAGTCCAGGGGCCCTCTTCCTTCTTCCAGCTTCCCAACTCTCTGCACATTGTTCACTCACTTCTTAAATGAGCAGGCATCTGGGCAGGTGGGACACTTCTCACAGGTGTCTCCATAGGAGCCTGGCTGGACGCACACACAGCTGCCACACTCACAGTTGCCCCGGCCGCTGCACAGCAGCCCGTTGGTGGACATGCAGGTGTCAGTGCGTGTAGTACAGTTGCAGTAGTAGCCAGTCCAGTCTGAGTCACACACGCAGTCCCCACAGTTGCACTGCCCATGGCCTACAACAGAACAGAGCCAGGACAGCAGACCAGCTGGTGAGAAGCCCCATCCCATGGCAACAGGCTGCTAACAGTCCCCCCTGTTCTCCCAACCACTCTTCTGGATTGGTCCTAATGCTATTTGTGGTGCTCAGCTCCCAAAATCGCATGGAAATCTGCACGTCTGCCTGGAGGATACTGAAGATCCCTGCCCCCAGTTGGCTCTAGTTGGTAAATAAAGTTGCCCGGTGGCCAGTTGCTGGGTAGGGAGACAGAAGTGGGACCTTAGATTTCCTGTGCAAGAGACCATGGGAAGAAGGAGGTTGGAGAATCGCCATGACAGGGAAGCAGGAAAATTGGGCTTGGGAGATGGAGCAGCGAGAGCAAACAGCCACATGAAGGAACCTGGAGCGTGCGGCCTGAGAGGGCTGCCCATCTGGGTCCAGGCAGCCAAGTCAGAATATAGATTTTAGTAAGTAATAATTCAGGGATATCAGAGGGGAGAGTGCGTTAGCCACGGGGAGGTTTGGAAGTGCCCAACCATTGAGCAGTTTCGGGCATATTAAAATAAGGCTGCAAGGGGTGTGTATGTGTCTTTCATTCTGGAATCCAAAACATTTAGGTGGGTATAGAGGAGGCATTTGCACCCACCAGAGAGTTTAGTGTGTATTAAGAAATTACCGCATCACCACTCTAAAAGTGATCCTGTAGATGAGTAGGGAAACTAGCTCATTGCCAGAAGTGCTCTAACCCCTTAGAGACAAACAGTAATTTAGGCATCCCCAGGGCAGAAACCAGGAAAGCAAAGGAGAATTCAGATCTACATCTCCCAGACTTCCTGCCCTTTTTCTTGTCCTATTCTGAATCCTTCCTCCTCTGCCAGCATCCATCTGAAGACTAGCGCCAGCTCCTTAGACCCAAAGGCTGGCCCATAGCCTATGCCCACACAGGGCATTCAGGAACTTTGAGAGAGTGACGTGGTGATAAGAAAACGGCTCCTCCAGCCCCTAACACCTGTCTTCTTTTGACCTGACATGACTGTTCCCTCTCCAACATGACAAGGCCAACCATCACTATCATTACCTTCTCCCTGTTAAGTCAGAGGCTGACAGGGGCTCTGACTTGAACAAGTTAACCCCTCCCACCAACAAAATAATGGACCAGCCACCAAGGTCCATTACTGTGTTTCTCAAACCAGCTGTCACCTTACAAGGTAAGGAGCAACGAAGACTGCACGAGATGGTAAAGTGAACTGACTGGAATGAGATGAAAGAATGGTACAGCTTCATGCCCAGTGCCAGGAAGGGAAAGTACACAGCATGCCCTGAGTATGCTAGTAAATGGGGTAGGGCACCCGAGGGCCAGACAGTCAGCCAACAGAGCCCAAGGAAGCACGGAGAAGAAATATAGCCTACCTTACAGCCTGCGGAGGGCCAACACTGCTAAATAAATCCCGTGAATGCCATAGAGGGTAGGCAGCAGAAAAGGAGAGAAGCTGGGTGGGAAGAGGAGAGAGAGTGTCCAGAGGTAAACAGCAGTAATCTGGTTAGCAATGACCTCACACAGCCCAAAAGCCTTCACCAGACCTCACACAACCTGTCTTCTCATATGTCCCTCGTCTGCTTGTTTTGATTTAGTCGGTAAGGCCATCTTGAGAGATTCTGTAAATGTGAGAGTCGGGGGCCTAGCTAGGTGAAAAGGTCACTGCAGGTAGGTCCTTGCAGGGTGTAGTAGTTATCTCCCTGACCAATACCTGGCTTGCTCTGTCTGCTTCCAGCTGGCCATGAAGTAAGCAGCTCTCTTCTACCGCATGCTCTTGCTGCATACTATCCCGCCCTAAGTGTTTGGAACCAAGCAAACATGGACCAGACCCTCTGAAACCATGGGGCAAAACAAATCATTCCTCCTTCATTTCTCTCAGGTATTTTGTAACAGCAAAAGAAACAACTAACACGTCCTGTCACCCTATGTAGCTGAGAGCATAGTGGGGCAGCTTTGGGAGGTGTTTAGAGAAGAGACATATGTTACTTTCTAAAACCAAGGACATTTGACATTCCCACTGGCACCTGTGTCATCAATACTTCCAGCAGTGACGGTAAAGCGCATGGACACTGCCGAGCTTTCAGAAGTGCCAAGTGCTTGGCATGCCCTGTAGCCCCCTACCCTCTCTTACAACCCTGTAGTGTCACAAAGGTGTGTAACTGGCCCCAGGGCCAGCAGAGTCAGGGCCCAGCCTGGACAGGGCTCAGCCTTCTGCAGTTTTATGGTCTTCTGTTTCTGTTCATATTGTTCTATCTAGACTACCCTTTAACCTTGCAATCACTACCAAGTCCCAATTCATCCTTAAGACCCAACTCAGGCTGGTGAGATAGCTCAGCGGGTAAGAGCAGTGACTGCTCTTCCGAAGGTCCTGAGTTCGGATCCCAGCAACCACATGGTGGCTCACTCTTCTGAGTGTCTAAAGACAACTACAGTGAATTATGCCGGAGCGAGCGGGGCCGGAGCGAGCGGGGCTGGCAGAGGTCCTGAGTTCAATTCCCAGCAGCTACACACATGATGGCTCACGGCCATCTGTACAGCTACAGTGTACTCATACACATAAAATAAATAAAATAAATCTTAAAAAAAAAAAAAAAAAGACCCAACTCAAGTGTTCTTTCCCCTCACTAACTTCTTCTGACCTCTTCAGGTGGGGCCAACTGCCTTCTCAGGTGTTCTCCCAGCACACTGTGGCTGCCTCTACGTCCACCTTCACTCTGTGGCCATTTGCTTGTTTATCGGTTTCTCTTTCTAAACTGTGAGCTTCCTGATAGGCGACCGGTTTATCATATTAGCTTTATCGTTAGTGGGGATTACCATGAAATCTTTTATGAAGTAGGCAGACAGTTAATGTTCGTTCAGTCACCCATGCACCCAACACCCATTTACTGAACTCGTACCACCCACTGGACACCAGAGACTCAGCCATGAGCGTGCCAGACAAGATCGGTGCCACAGGGGAGCTTGCAATCTCCTCCCTCCATGGAAAATACACATACCTACAACGATTGTGCCCTGTGCTGTAGTCTTACAGTATTGCGAAGAGCCACCAGCTCTGCTGTGGAGGCTCATTCCCTTCCCCGAGGGCAGGACCGGGAGGGAGCCTGGCATGGGAGAGCAGGCTGCTTGAAGGCAGTTTTACCTCACAGTGCTGGATTGCTCTCCTATTCACTTACCAGGAGTTTAAAAGTCGGCCACTAAACCCTACAAAAAGTGGCCCGTTCTCTAGAGTTCTGCATCAGGAAGAACCTGACACATAATCAAAATAAGACTGTTAATTAGAGGAAAGAAAAGGAGCCAATATTGGTCTGAAAACCACATCAGTCACTCCAAGGAGGGGAGGGTGGTGCAAGGCCATACTCTGAAGGTAACTAGATAACGATTCCTACTCTCGATGAGCCCACTGTCTTTTGAACACTATGGGCCCCTCCACTCACGACCCTGCACTGCCCTGCACTGCCCTCTCATAGACACATCATCATTCAAGACTCAAACATGTAACTATGACTCAGCTACAGCACTCCCCAAGAAAGAAATGCGTGTTTCTTAGAACAGATGGGCCAGTTGTAATGGGCCCACAGCATATGCTAAAGAGAGGAGGCAGGAAGATCACAAGGCCAGCCTAGGCCGTACATTAGTGCTGGAGAGATGACTCAGCAGTTAACAGCACTGGTTGCTCTTCCAGAAGGCGTGGAGTTGGAGTCCCTCAACCTACAGGGTGACTAGCAACAGTCTCTAACTCCAATCCAGGGAGATGCAGAGCCCTCTTCTGGCCTCAACAGGCACTGCATGCACATGATGTAGAAACATGCAGGCAGAACACCTGTGCACGTGCATAAAAGGGGCTGGAGAGATGGTTCAGTGGTTAAGAACACACACTGGCTGCTCTTCCGAAGACCCAGGTTCAATTCCCAGCACCAACACATGGCAGCTTGCAACTGTCTGTAACTCCAGCTCCAAGTGATCCCTCTCACACAGATATACATGTAGGCAAACACAATGCACATAAAATAAAACTAGAAATCATTTTAGCAACATAAAAACAGCCAGGTGGTGGTAGCACACACCTTTAATCCCAGCACTCAGGGGTTGGGGGCAGAGGCTTGTGAATTTCTGTGGCCAACCTGATCTACAGATCTAGTTCCAGGACAGCCAAGACTATACAAAGAAACCTTGTCCTGAAACACATTAAATAATTAATTAATTAGTTAGTTAGTTAATTAATTAGAAATCTGATGGGGTTTTTTTAAAGATGAGACCAGAAGCAAGCTCCCCGTAGAGACTAAGTTGGGTCTTGCAGAAAAGCTGAGCTCTGTAGAAGGATGTTACGGTTAGGATCTCCTTTACTGAGGAAAAGGAAAGGAGGAAGAGAGGCAGGAGCCAAAAGTGAGGCTGGCGAGATGGCTCAGCGGTTAAGAGCACTGACTACTCTTCCGAAGGTCCTGAGTTCAAATCCCCGCAACCACATGGTGGCTCACAACCACCCGTAATGAGATCCGACGCCCTCTTCTGGTGTGTCTGAAGACAGCTACAGTGCACTTAGGTATAATCCTAAATAAATCTTTGGGCCTGAGCAAGCAGGGACTGAGTGAGCAGGCCGACCAGAGCGAGCAGGGTTGACTGGACTGAACAGAGGTCCTAAATTCAATTTCCAACAACTATGTGAAGGCTCACAAGCATCTGTACAGCTACAGTGCGTGTTCACATATACATAAAATCTTATTTTAAAAAATCTTTAAAAAAGAGAGAGAGAGAGAGAGAGAGAAATCAGTCAGTAAAGTGCTTGCCATGGTTGAGAAAATCTGAGTTCCATCCCCAGACACGCCGGCATGTATTTGTAAATCCAACACCAGAAAGGCAAAGACAGGCAGGGGCCTGGGGCCCACGCACAAACCCTAACTCAGTAAGCAAGGTAGACAATTCCGAGAAATGACAGAGTGATCCTCCGATCACCACACATGGATGCTGGTACACACGCACTCGAACACATACACACTCGAACACATACACACTCACACACACACACACACACACACACACACACACGCACACGCACACGCACGCACACGCACGCACAGGCACGCGCGCGCGCGCACACGCACGCGCGCGCGCGCACACGCGCGCGCACACACACAGCAGGTATGTGGTCTAGGACAGAAACCCTGAACCCATGGTGAGTTTGAAAATATGAATGGCACCAGAGAGCTGGGCCCACTGTGAGGAAGAGGAACTGCCCTTGCACAACCTTCCTTCACAGGCAAGGCTGATCCTGTCAGCCGCCCGCCCGAGCAGCACTGGGGGTGGGTATGCCAGATGGTAGGCACTCCACCGTGTCCACTCTGCTTGCTTTTAGCCATGGTTCCTGGATGGAGGAAGAAGGATGGACACAGAGGCCTGGCAGGACTCGCAGGAGGCCTCGGCAGGCCTCTGCAGAACCAGGGTCCCACAGGGTTTCCTTTGTGGGGCAAAACAAAGCAATCTTTGACAAGAGGATCTGCTGGGCCAGCCAGAGAGGGATGTTGGGAATGGAAGTGGGTAGCCAGAGCCAGCAGGCTGACCCCAGGCCCTGGCAGAGTCAGCCCTTAAAAGGAAACCACAGGACAGTAATGTCACAGTGTTGGTACCTCTCCAGCCAAAGGGGGACCCCCCCCCGAGGCTGAGGTCACAGGAAAGCCAGAGGAGGGAGCAAGAAATACAAGAGTGGGACAGGAGGAAGGGTTTCGGTCAGAGGGGACAAGGTTACTCCTCGTGCAAAGCCAGACTTCCAGACTGACCTACCATTCCACTCCGTTCCTGTGAGAACCAGCCTTCCTCTGAGACCCATCAGACATCACCTCCATGAAACTGCCTAGGAGTCCTCCATCCACGACTCTCTCTCTCTCTCTCTCTCTCTCTTTCTCTCTCTCTCTCTCTCTGGGGACTCTGCGGACATCTCATTTCTGGGTTCCAGCAGGTTGTGACTCCTAATGTGACTGACACTTTGGTATAGTAATAAACAGTAAAGCAGTCTGTTGATACCTGTTCCTCTCATGTGGCTACAACATAAGGCCTAGCCCACAGAGGAAGCCTAACTGTGTGCAGCAGGCCGGAAAGAGCCTGGGAGGAAGGCTGCACATTCTCTGTCTCCCTGCTGTCTGGGGTAGAGGGGAGGATGGGTTAGAGATACAAGCCTGAAGTGGGGGGGCAGGGGCGGGGGGATGGGTGGGAGGAGAGCAGGCAGCCACCTGCATGCTTAGAGGCCACAGGCTAGGAAGGCGCAGAGTCACAGCTCTCCTACCCCGTGACGCCCACAAGGCAGGCATCAAAGAGGCACACTGATGTGCTGGACATTCGCTCTGAGAGGTCAGGAATCACACATGACCCCTTGTTCACCCGCAGGAACCAAATGTCAGCACAATGCCAAGCACTCCATGAACATGTGTCCCTAAGGATGTGGTAACAGTGTCACAGGGACACATGTGGAGCTCAGCGGGCACCAGACACCCTGGCAAGAGGCAGTAAAATGGGTGCAGCATCCGCCCCCCCTGGGGGGATTGGAGTGGAGCACACGGGACCAGATATTTCCACACCTTGGGAGGTGGGAATTCCCAAGGCTCTGTGGGGTTGGAGGCCAAAGAAAATTCACTCTGGCTGGGAACCACCAACCCCCCAGACCACACCCTGGACCAATCATCCCTGAAGAGGTGAAGGGGCCCAGAGGCTCTTCTGTAGGCCTTTCCTAGGCCAGCCTCACCTAGCACTTTGTGTGTGTCTTTGGTAGTGTGAGCATGATAAAATAATGTTAAATAAGATGAGCTGAAACCCTTGTCTCTCACCCTAGTTCAAGCTGCTCTTGCGCATCCCTTTTCATCACTGGGGTCCTGATCTCTTGCCACTAATTTAGCTAACTTAATAATGATATAATACTTTTAATAATTATATCAATTAATTGTTAATTATTTATTATTAATTATTTAATAATTTTATCACTAATTTAATAGCCATGTCACTTTCCCCCAAGCCCTTTCTCAAAATTTGCTGGAATAATTGAAGTGAACAATGTTACAGATCAGCAAAGGTATCACTTTTTTATGTTTGTGGGCATGTTTTTTAAAGATCTTTTCCTTAATTATGTACATGGTGACCACGCGTACTCTGAGTGCAGGCACCTCAGAGGTCAGAGGCATTAGCATCTATAGGGCCAGAGTTACTGGTGCTTGTGAGGTACATCAGAAAGCATAGTACACACTCTTACCCGCCGAGTAGTCTCTCCAGTCCCCTGGGACCTGTTTTAATGTGGCATATTTACCTTTCTCATTGAGCTTTTTGGTGGTGGAGGTGGTGGCGATGATGGCGGTGGTGGTGGTTGGGTGTTGATGAGCATCAAACTTACTGTGTAGTTAGGGATGACCTTGAACCTCCCAACTACAGTCTCTAATGCTGGGATTACAGGCACGTGCCACCATGTTAAAGTGAGCACCGAGTCACTTAGCTCCACTGGCTAAACCCTAATGCAAATGAAGCCCATCTGGGCCTTAGATCACCACAGAAAATAGTTATACAGCCTCTGCTCAGCTGACCACACAGTAGACTACTGTACATAACTCAGCTCCAGACAATGCAACCTGCAGATGCCTGCAGCCTGTCTGTCTCACACAGGAGCTACGGTCCAACATAAATCCACCTCCAGAGCCTAAGAACTCGGGCTGTGCATTTACCCTTAGAGTATTGAGATAAAGGCCACATCAACCACAATTGTGGCTCCTCTTTGTCGGGAACGAACCCAAAATTGGTCTCTGGGGCCAGTCTGAAGTTAACAATAGGCCCCAGGACTGCACTGAATTTCACAATAAGAACAACTCCAAATCCTGCAGGTCGAAGGGCTCAAAATTCTAGTCCCCAGGCTGGAGAGACAACTTGTGTTAGAAGCATGAGGGCCTAAGTTTAGATCTCCAGCACCAGGCTTTAAAAAACAAAATAAAGCCAGGCTCAGTAGCAAATGTCTATATGCTATAATCTTAACACTTGGAAGCAGAAACAGTTGGGTCTCTGGAGCTCATAGCCAACCAGCCCGGCCAACTGTCGAGCTCCGGGGTCAATGGGAGACCCTGTCTCCAAAAGCAGGGTAGGGAGTAACTGAAGAAGACACACAATGGCCACCTCTAGTCTATATAGCCATATACACACATGTGCATTCACACACATGCACACACACACACACACACACACACACACACACACATTTCATCTGCAGATAGAAAGTCCCTATGGCCACACCATCCTGTGGAACTTTCTGCTACATCAAAATGTTCACTATCTGCATGGTCCAGTATGATAGCCACTAGCCCATGTGGCTACTGGCCAACTGAAAAGCTGAACCTACATTTTCTATCTCAACTAGTTTAAATAGCCACATGTGGCCGGTGGCTACCATTTTGGACAGCACAGGGGCACAATACAAATAATAACAGACAGATGATAAACAGGGATAACGTGTAACATGAGCATACCATTTTCCAAGGACTGTTCTAAGTACCCCAGTGTCTTGCATATGTACCACTACTTTCTAAGTCTCTGGGGATAGAAAAATAAATTCAAGTAAAATTATCATTAACCTTACAGTATATTCCAACATCATATATTTTCCATCTGTAAACATGAGCAATTTAACTACCATGAGACTGATTTTCTTTTTGGATGAGAAATATGTTGGTCCTTAAATTCAAAACACTAGGAACTTGCAACATTATCAAAGAGAGCAGAAGAAAGAAAAGCAAGATAAACTACTTCTCCTTGATGTCTCTCGACTTCTGCCTACCCATTCCAGCTTCCTCAAGTTCCACAAGGAAAGAAAAGGACTACATCCCTCCCCAGCTCATTTCTGTTTTTCTATTCAGTGAAATGGATCCTCAGTTCTGCCCACCTTGCCAACTTCAAGCCCTCCACTTGCTCCCAAGGCACTATGGGTATGCATGCACACATGGCTCTTGAGCATGCAGGTGGACACGTGTACTCACCTGAGCACATCTCCCCTTTGTATCGGACGCAGGAGAAGTCATCACACTCACAGTACTTGCCAGTGATCTTGCCGAAGTCACTGCTGTGACAGACACACTGACCACAGAGGCACTCGCCCCGCTGGCTGCAGATGGGCTGGCCCTCCTTGGGGCTGCACTCTTCCTGCTGAGAGGGTCGGTAGTCCTCCTCGGAGCACTCACACATGGACCCCAGCCAGCCCTGGTCACAGCGGCACACCCCACACTCAAAGGTCCCGTTCCCATTGTTACAGCGTGGGCTGAAAGACTGGGCAAAGGCCTGGCAGGCACAGTCACAGTCGAAGGTCACCTGGACCGTGAGGCTGTCCTTAAAGCCCACAGGCTTAATAGTGAACGATTGCTCCTTCTCCTTGGGGCAGCCACGCACCTTGGCTTCGATACTAAAGCTCACCTGGATGGAAAGACGACATTCAGACCTAAGTGGATCTGGGTAACACCAGCCTCAGAGGAAATGCTATGCTGGAACCTCCCAAGGACAACAAAATTGAGTGTCAGATCCACCTGCCCAGGGGAGTTCCTCAGCCTTAATCCTATCAAGTCTACAGAGTAAAAGCTACACTGGCATAGCATAACAATAACAGCACTGTGGCATATCTCACTGGACAGTTACAGACAGACAATAGAAGGCTGGTTTTGTCCTGAGAAATAAACCAGCTCAAACAGGACAGAACCTGTGATTTTGGGAAGTCTGGCCAACTATGCCAGCTGGAGTAAGTATTATTGTTACATAATAACAGCAAGACACACAAAATGTTGCTTTGCACCACACCATGCTATACAATGGTCAATGGCAAACTGAGAGATTGCTGTATAGCATTTTATTGCAGGGTACGGAGTATGTGGTGTGAACATGTGTGTTTAGAATATAAACTTATAGGGAACTAGACCAGAAGATCTATTTCTTTTCATTCCTCTCTCCCAGGTAGAGTAGAGGAGAACCAGCAAAGAAAACCAGGGGAGCTGGAGAGATGGCTCAGAGGGTCAGAGTTCTGGCTGTTCTTCCAGAGGATCTGCGCTAAAATCCACACCACTGATCGCAACCATCTGTAACTCTATTTCAAAGGGATCTGATACTCAATTCCAGCTTCCATGGGTACCAATCACATGTGTGATACACAAATATACATGCAGGTAAAATAGCCATACACATAAAATAAAAAAATCAGTAATAATCAAGAAAACAGTAGAGGGGATAGAGGGGCAAGATGAACATTTACACTCTTAAGTCTCCAGAGGTCAGGTACTTCTGCCTGTTCCACTTGCTGATGAATTTTCATCAGTCAGAATGAAACCTGGCGCAGCCAGTGCTCAGCAAGAGTCCACAGGTGCTATACCGCCCCATTTTATGTTGCAGAGAAAAGAAAAGCATTACCCTGGGTGAATAGATAGGTTAAGAAATATTTTCACTTTCAATCAGACGTGCAGGTGCAAACACAGAAAACCATAGTAGACTTTTTTTTTCTGAGTCAGGGTTTCTCTGTGTAGCCTTGACTGTCCTGGAACTCACTCTGTAGACCAGGCTGGCCTCGAACTCAGAAATCCTCCTGCCTCTGACTTTCTTTAAAAAACAAAACAAAACAAAACTGATAGATTCACTCAGCAGCTACAGAAACCTTAGGCATCAGGAGCTTCAAGGGGAAAGATTGGCAACTCTACTACTTTAACGGCTAACTCAGGAAAGGGTCAGGGTGTACAAAGACACCCATGGTCAGAGCTTCAGTATCAGTTCCTTCCCCACCTCACCGTGTCTCCAATCTTGAGGCCCACACAAGACTTGAGGCCCGGGATGACCTCGTTGTTGAGGCAGGTGGCGTTAAAGGACAGCGACAGCTCTTCCGGGAGGTCACGTACTTCCAGCTCCACTTTAGAGCGGATTTTCTAAGCAGAAAGGGTCAAAAGGTTAGGGCATAGACAAAAGCCAAGCCCATCCACACAAAGCTGAGGCAGAGGCCTTGGACTTGCCCTGGGGTCTATCTGGCAATTGCTCCCACAGAGGCTCTAGGCTCAGTCACCTCTTTTGTGCATTGGTGAGACCTGACTTTCCTCACTCTGCCCTACGGCTGCATCCCAGTGCATCAAATCCCCATGTGCAGCCTCCCCCACCTCCATGCTTCCCACATGCCGTTTCTGTTCCTCCCTGGCCTTCCTTTCTGGCCCATTTCAGAAGGTGCCATCCATTACTCCCAAGGCTGGCCGCCATCTACCTCTGGGGACATATGGGAAACGCAGTAAGGCCACACTTAAGGCTGGAGAACGGCAGTCAAGGGCTCCCAAATCAGAGCTCTGTTAGAACATGGGCCTGCACCTTTAGGCATGACCCCACAGCCTGAGGCAGGCCTCCCTGCAGCTCTCTTTGGGACAGAGAGTTCCACGGTAATTTGCGCTCTGACTTGACTGTTCTCAACATATATAGTACTTATTGGCTTCTCTGTGTACGAGATGGTCAACCACATCACATGACAGGAAACTTCCTGTCACGGCTAAAGCCTATGAGAAGGTGGAGCTTCCTTTCGTTCTGGGGAGTGGTCTTAGATTCATCAGGAAGACTTGGTCTGGAGATAAAGGCTGCTCATTGAAGAAGCTCCCATTGCTCTCATGGAAGCTTGTTCTCTCTGCGTGTCTCTGTCTCTCTCTGCCTCTCCCTCTGTCTCTCCCTCTCTCTCTCTCTCTCTCTCTCTCTCTCTCTCTCTCTCTCTCTCTCTCTCTCTCTCTCCCTAT
>JADRCD010218220.1:0-11151 GCA_019843815.1 Montemys delectorum | reverse complement strand
CTCTCTCCCTCCCTCCCTCCCTCCCTCCCTCCCTCCTTCCCTCCTTCTCTGAATCTCTTGCTCACTCTCTTAATGAAGCTCCTCTTTAGGCTCTATAGGGAAGCATCCCCCCACCAATAAGGATCTATTATGTTTAGCCCTCATATTGTTTTCATCTAATATTCTCCCACCCACAGGCCCAAGCATGGCTTTTTGATAAATTTCCTTCAGGAAGGAAATTTGTGTGTCTTATGTGTCTGCTTTCCTCCATAGACCACTGCATCCCTCTTTTCTTTTTTTTTTTTTTTAAAGCTCTAAGTGAGCCACATCCAGCAGACTCACCAGGGCCTCCTAGACCAACATTCTTACCCCGTAAGCATCAACAATGAGCTGGAGGACATTGCTTGAGTCATCAGACAGAACTCCCACTGTGGTCCCAGGGATGAGCTCACTATAATTCTAGAAAGGAAGACAAAGATGTCCACAGCGTACCAAAGAAAGTGGTCTCCTCAAGCCCTCCTTGGTCAGACTGGCAGTGTTTGTTTGTTTGTCTGTTTGCTTGTTTTGGGGAGACAGGGTTTCACTGTGCAACACTGTCTGTCCTGGAACTTGCTCTGTAGACCAGGAAGCCTCAAACTCAGAAATCCGCCTGCCTCTGCCTCCCAAGTGCTGGGATTAAAGGTGTGCACCACCACCAGCCGACTGGCAATCTTAAAACGAAGTCTTACTTGTTACTACCAGAACAGATCTAGCATGCCTTCATATCTGAGAAACATTATTTTTTAAAAGACATTTTATACCCCTCCCCCACTGAGTCACTTCCGCCACCATCACAAACCACCACAGACTTCCTTATAGGTAAGAGGTTGGAGGAAAAAGCCTACGGGGAGGAATGTAAACTGCCCGGAGAATGAGTTTAAAAAGGATTTTTCCTGGTTGGGTCCCTGGCTCCTGACAGCAGGAGCTGGCCACCTGGGTCAGGTCCACTTGTGGTGACAAGAGAGAAGCCCAGAACCCTAATTACCTGGTAAAGGCTGACAACATTTTCAGTCACTGCAAAGATCAAGTTAATGTTTTTCTGGGATAGTTTCTCAGTCATCAGCCCCAGAGATGGGTAATCCTGGAAAGGGGGGCGGGGAGAAGATGAAGGTTAATAGACATGTCTCGAAGGCGTCCCTGGATGCTAAGCCTTTGAGGCTGTTTTATTTGGGGTATGACCAAAGCAATGTGAAACTTAAAAGATGTTACCCACTAATCAAAGTGGGTGTTATGGTTTGGGTGTGGCTTCAGCGAGCCCCTCAGGTTTCATGTGCTGAAACTGAATTCCCACTGTGAGACACTGAGGGGATAGACACACACACACACACACACACACACACACACACACAGGTATTTAGGGTAGAGTCTTTGGGAAGTATGTAGGATTAGAAGCCCCCAGAGTTGAATCTCACTAGCTTAACAAAAGGAGACCAATGAAGACAGAAACCCACACACATGCTCCCTGACCCCCAGCCTGCTTCCTGACCTCCCGCCTCATGACGTCCTGAGTCTTGGGACTCGGCCAGCAGTGATCATCACCAGATGTGGTCCCTCAAATTCGCAAGTTCTAAAAACAAAACTAAAACCCTTTTCCAACTTACTGTGTCGTTACTGTGCTATTGTATCGTTAGCAACAGAAAATGGCGCCATGCCTGAGTGGAAGGGTAAAGCCCCAGAAGCTCACCTGCGAACCCTGGGCTGGTGGTTCCAAAACCAAGTACCTCCCTTCCCGCTCAGATTCAAACCATCTCCGTGGGCTGGGCCCCACTGCTGTGGAATTACCAGCAAATGCCCTAGCCTCCCTCTACTGGTCACCTGCCACATGGTCTCAGCCCCACAGTCCAAATGTCACTCATCCTCCCCACTTCTTCCATTCAGCACTGACCCAGCTCATTCCCCCTGCTACCTGAACTGTCATCTTGGTAATCTTCCTCCTTCCTTAGCCTAAGCTCACCTCCTCCAGGAGGCCCTCCTTCACCATCCCAGCTTCTAAGAGCTTTCCTCCTTCAACTACCAATAGCCCTTGGCTGTGTCACCCACCCACTCAGCGTTCATCATGAGTTCCATGCTATTAATACTGTGTAGGGATATATCCTCTCTTCATCTAAACCTCCTAAGAGTAGGTCCTTATGGCTGTTTCCTCTCTCGCACTCCTGCTCAGTGCTCTGTATAGTCTAGTGTCAAAGCTTGCTGACTCACCCATTGTCTGACGGTGCTCAACTTGGATGTGGTTAATACCAAGGAAGTGGAGTGACCAGGAAACAGTACGAGTCATGACTATGTCCACGGAAACCTGGACCTTGCAAGGGAGCTCATGAGATCTCCAGTTCAGTGTCCTGCCTTTGATCATTTTTAAACTACAGGTGTTCCTCCATTTATTGACTTTAAAAAACAGAGTAGGCAGGGGTAGCTTGGTAATTAGGCAATACCTAATGTAATGTGAGATGCTGGGTTCAGTCTCCAGACCAGAAAAAATTAACAGGCATGGGGCCTCAGATTGCTAATCCCATTACTCAGAAGGCAGAGGCAGAAGGATTGCAAGGTGAAGGCCAGCCTGGGCTACATATAGAATGAGAGAGACCCTGTCTCAAAAAAACAAAAACAAAAACAAAAACAAAAACAAACAAGGCGGACATAGCGGCACATTGCTATACTCTCATATCTATGAAGCAAAGGCAAAAAGGCTAAGAGTTACAAGCCAGCCCAGAATGCACAGCAAGACCCTGTCTTATAAAATGGGGGTGGGCGGGAACAAGACAGGAAAAAAAAACAGTCAAGATTTCCTCCCAGATACCCAACGTGCTACTATGTTAAACATTGTTACATTTGTTTCATGGCTTACAACGATTTCTCCTGTTTCAATTTAAGCTCCTTTCCTCTTCTTTAATTGGCTATAGTTAACTAAAACATATAAAATAACTTTACAGAAGTTTTCTTATGTATCATTCTAAATTATCCACGGATCATCTTTCCTTCAAACCAAATGACTCTGTGCCCTTTAACCTTTCCTCAACAGGCTCTGCTCTCTGGGGATTTTTATTTCATCAATGAAACCTTTGTCCTTTTCCCCCCTTTTTTCCCTCCATAACTACAAGTGAGCTTGAGTCCACGAAAGGGCCATTCACAGAGGAAGGGAAAACATGAGCTTTCCAGCTGTGCCTGGCACATCGCGTAGGTCCATTCTGGGTGCCAAGATGCTAGTGCTGATGACTGTAGACTCAGTGTGAACACTGACCACAGGCATGGACATCCCCAAGGTCAGACAGGGTATACCCTGGATGAGTGAGTCCCTGTGGGATATGCAGGAACGGGCATCAGCGGAGTCCCATATGATGCCCAGAGAGAGAGCTGTTTTCAGTTTCACACATAAGCCCTTGCTCTACCAGAGTGAGCACGGACCACGGTAGGGACCAGGCCTCTCACCATGGTAGTGGAGGCAGAGTAGTGGTTATCAGTGCCAATGTGGCAGCGCCCATCATTGGGCAGGACAATGCCTGCCAGCCTTCCATCCAGGGCGATGTGGGTCTTGGCATCAGTAGTAAACACCAACAAATGGGATGCGTCATTCCTCCAGCCAATTTTCTCCTGTTTAAAAACAAAAAACAAAAACAAAAACAAAAACAAATGACACAGTGACTCCAGCTATGTCATCAATATAAAACAAAGACCCCAGACCCGGCATAGCTGAAAAACTGGACAAGTTGTCTTGGAGAAGGACCTCAGCCCCAAGCCTTAAACATAACCATTTATTCCCCATAAGGAAGCCATCCATCGTGGATTAGTTCATAAGGCTAAAGCACGCCTTCTTCAACTCCACACATAATAGGAACCCATCCTATTATGCATGCACAGAGCTGGCCTGGGTCAGAAGAAATCCCACCCTAACATCTGCCCACTTTGCTGAGGTCAAGTTAACCCAGGCTTGACTCTGAAATAATTCCAGAAAATCTGGAACTACTGTGGTTTTAGGAGGTGTCGGCTGTGGCCTTGGCGTGACTATAAAGGCAGACTGTGTTTCAGGAACAATTTACTACATGTACTGTACAAAGTCCTGTGTGGACCCAGCCCCCATCACACTGGAAATCCCCAAGTGAACTATTTCCTTCCCCGGTTTGATGTGTGCCAGATACACCTGGCAGCCCTCGACTTCCAAACTCACATCACAGACTGTAGCCTGCATGATGGCGTCAAAGCCGCCCTCTGGGGCGTCTCGGTTACGGGACACACTTTGCTTCTTCACTTCCTCATTGAAGCGGGTCACCTGGTCAGTTAGTGTCAGCACGTGTTTGTAACCAAACATGGGCAAGCAGGCGTTCTTCATACTGAAAGGAGATGAGAGGTCACCTTAGCAGAAGCCATGATGGAAGGGAGATATGGGGACAGGGAAGGAGAGAGGGATAGATATGGTCAGTGGCATGCCTAGGCCAGGCCATATCTCATTAGCGCTCTCTCTCTCTCTCTCTCTCTCTCTCTCTCCTTCTCTCTCTCTCCCTGTCCCTCTCTTTCCCTCTCTCTTTGTCTCTGTGTATGTCTGTGTCTCTGTGTGTATATCTGTGTGTGCATGTGTGTCTCTGTCTGTGTGCGTGTGTCTGTGTGTGTGTATGTCTCTGTGTGTCTCTTGTCACTGTGTGTATGTCTGTATGTGTGTCTATGTGTGAGTGTGTCTCTGTGTATGTGTCTATGTGTGTCTGTCTGTATGTGTGTGTGTGTGTGTGTATGTCTGTATCTCTGTGCGTGTGTCTGTGTGTGCCTCTCTGTGTGTCTGTGTCTGAGTGTGTATATCTCTGTATGTGTGTGTATATGTCTGCCTATCTTTCTCTCTATGTGTGTATCTGTGTGTATCTCTGTGTCTGCCTGTGCGTGTGTCTCTGTGTCTGCCTGTGTGTATGTCTCTGTGTATGTGCGTATGTGTCTGTCTTTCTCTCTATGTGTGTGTCTGTGTGTCTCTATGTCTGTCTCTGTGTGTGTGTGTCTCTGTGTGTGTATGTGTCTGTCTTTCTATGTGTGTGTCTGTCTGTGTGTGTGTGTATGTGTCTGTGTATCGTTCTCTCTATGTGTGTCTGTCTGTCTGCCCATCTGTGTGCATGCATGTGTACATGTTGGTGCTAAGGATTGAACCCAAAGTCTCATGCATGCCAGATAAATACTCTACCACACAGCTACACCTCCAGCTTCATAGAATCATAATTAGTGAGACAGTCTAGACTCCAAGCCCTTCAAGCTACCTGTGGCATCAGAACCATACCTCCAGATAGCCCAGACAGATTAAACCGCGGCTCCCCATTTACCAAGCATGGGCTCTCTGATAGCCTCTCTGAACCTGTATTCCATCAAGGATGGTCACAGCACCAAGAAAAGTAATTAATACATAAGACAATCGACGTCAGAGCTGGAGGTGTAGCCCAGTAGCCGGATCTATATGGAGACATAATGGTGCTTCCTTCTCCTGTGAGAGCTATCGTGGGACCAAGTAAAGTGGTTCTGCAAGAGTTGGGCTCCAGCTGGAGAGATGGCTCAGTGGTTAAGACCACTGACTGCTCTTCCAGAGGTCCTGAGTTCAACTCCCAGCAACCATACGGTGGCTCACAATCATCTGTAATAGGATTTGACACCCTCTTCTGGTGTGTCTGAAAACAGCTACCGTGTACTCATATAAATATAATAAATAAATATTTTTTAAAAAAAAGAGTTGGGCTCAAGCTATCACGGCTGTTATCATTAACACTTTTTTTTAAGATTTATTTGTTTGTTTATATGAGTACACTGTCACTGTTTTCAGACAGACCAGAAGACAGCATGGGATCCCATTACAGATGGTTGTGAGCCACCATGTGGTTGCTGGGAATTGAACTCGGGACCTCTGAAAGAGCAGTCGGTGCTCTTAACGCTGAGCCATCTCTCCAGCCCAGCACTTTTTTACCTTAACAATCAAGCAGATATCCAGTAAATTTACAGATGTACTGCTCTCCCCAACTAACTGATGTCTTTTCTGGAGAAGCATGGAGCACAGACAGAAGTTTAAAACTGTACTGTAGAAGTTTTTATAAAGTTAAAAGGTAAAGCTGTGCCTTGTCAGCCCAGAAATCATCATTTTAATATAGTTTATTTTTAATTATGGAAGGGAGAGAAAAATGAGATTGAAGACAGAGAGAGTAAGTGTATATGCAGGTGGCCACGGAGGTCAGAAGGCAGCATTAGATCCCCTAGCGTTGGGGCTACAGGCTTGAGTTAAGAGCTGTCTGACCTAGGTACTGGAACTGGACTCTGTCAGATCCTCTGGAAGAGTGGGAAGCATTCTTAACCACTGGGTCATCTCTCCAGCTGTAGTAATCATAGTTTTAAATAACCACAGTACATAGATTTATAGTCTTTGTCAAGTAAGCCGTTCAATAGTAAACTGCTATGGTTTGAATGTGAGATGGACCCACAGGCTCACACATTTGAACACTTGGTCTCCAGTGGTGGCACAGTTTGAGGGAGGTTCTAGAACCTTTAACACAGGCCCTCGCTGGCACACATAGGGTTATATGGGCAAGGCCGGATTATTCCAAGATTATTCCTGTTCAGCCCTGGTGGCATGTAGCAAGTGGCTGCCACAGGTTCCTGCCACCGCAGACCAAGCCACTTTAGACACTTCATGCATACCTGTCATGATGGAATACATACTCAGAGACATGAGCCAAAATAAAGCTCTCCTCCCGTAAGCTGCTTCTACCAAGTGTTGGATCATAACGGCAGGGAAAGTAACTATACCTAAGCTAAGCAGAGGCCCAGGGCTGGAGGTGCTGCTGTTCAGAGGGAGAACACTAGCCTAGCAAACGTGAGGCCCTAAGTGCAAGTCCTAGAGCTCCTCCAACCCCAGAACCACCTGGGGACCAAGTGTTCAAGCTCTTGAGCCTGTGGGCCCATCTCACATTCGAACCATAGCAGTTTACTATTGGATGGCTTACTTGATGAAGACTGTAAATCTATGTATGATAGTGATTTGAAACTATGATTACTAGGGCTGGAGACATGTCGCAGTGGGTTGGCTTGTGTCTGTAAACAGCATTCGGGAGGCTGAGGCCAGCCTAGGCTACAGAGCAAAAATCTCTGTTAAAAAAAAAAAAAAAAAAGATGTGAGGGGCTGGAAAGATGGATGGATGGATGATCTTCCAGGAAGGGACTCAGGTTTAATTTCAGCAACCACATGTGGCTCACAACCATCTGTACCTCCAGCTCCAGGGCATTCAACACCTTCTTCTGGCCTCTGATGGCACCAGGCACACACATGGTACACAGACATGCATGCAGGCAACACTGATACACATGAAACAATAAATGTTTTAAAAATATATATTTCTATGAAGGAGATGAATAGAGAGAATGTGACTATTTATATACTGTTAGAGAGTTCAATAAAGTGATTTAATTTTCTTGCATTCTAACTTTGTATAATTTGAGCCCTTGATAACTATAATAAGGGCCACAGAACCAATTCCTCTGAAATCACAATTACATTCTTGCTCATCTAGATTTCTCTCTGCTTTTGAGCTTGTCTCCCTCACTTCTGCTCATTTGTAACAAAGCCAAAAAGCTGGTGACACTTCTGCATAAAACCCCTGGCAGCCGTGAACCCTACTGTCACAATTCTCCAGAGAGTAGTCCCATCTTTCAGGCAGAGAACAGGTTGCAAATGTTACGGTTCTTCCATAAAGCACCCAACAAAACAACCTGAAAGATGCCAGAGAGGTGGCTCAGTGATGAAAGCACTTGATGCCCTCCTAGAAGAACAACAGAGTTTGGTTCCCAGCTCACCTCCACCTGCAACCCCTGTCCCAAGGGATCTGACAGGCCCTCTTCTGCCCTCCATGGTCACCCGGCAAACATACATGCAAACAGACACAAACACATGCAGAGAAATAGAAATTAAAAAATAAACTTGTGAAGGAAAATCCTGGAGCTAAAAATGGGAACCGGGACTTGGACCAGCCTGGGGTAAAGGGAGGGGTGCTTCACAGGCTGTGAAGAAAGGGCTCACCTGTAACAGGGGTTTTTGATTGCCTGGGGAGGGGAGATGTACATGTACGGCGACACAGGCTTGTCCACAAAGGCCCCAAAGCCGATTCGAAGGTTGCTGGTAAGCTTGCGCATCTGAGAGGCCAACTTGGTCCCCAGGGTCTGGATGCTGGACAGATCATCCTTCATGGAGAAAGACAGGTCCATCAAGTAGTAGATGTCTACGGGGTAATCCTCCACCTGCCGCACTTGAAGTGAGAAGATCTTCGAATCATCTGAAAAGCAGAAGGATGTTAAGTTTTGGTTTTTTTTTTTGGGGGGGGGGGTTGTTTTGGTTTTGGTTTTAGTTTTTTGTTTTTTGGGTTTTTTTTTTTTTTTTGGCCTCCTCTTCTTCTAGGTTTAAATACATGAGTAGGGCCTCCATGGATCAAATTATGCTTGAAAGTTTTGGTTGCCTCCCCTACCTGCACCACACACACACACACACACACACACACACACACACACACCTTACAACTCCTGTTCTCTTGCAGTCTCTTGAACATATTCTTTTCCATTCTATGATTTCCCATCATCTTTCCCTCTGGGTCCCCAGAGTCTCTATTCTAAGTCATCCAATTGTCAGTTGTTACAGTTCACACTCTGTAAAGGACAGGAACTATGCTGGGTATGGTGGTACATGCCCGTAATCCCAGCATGCATGAGTCCGAAGCAGGGAGACTCCTGAAAAGTCAAGGCCAGCCTGGGCCGCACATGAGTTCCAGGCTGACCAGAGGAACTGTCTCCAAAGTAAATAGCATCCAGCTTTTCTCCAAATCCTGTAGACACTTTGCATAGAGTGGATCTCTCTCAAGCTCTTATTGATTCAGTCAAGTCTAGATACTTCAAACAGCTCACCTTAGCCTAATAGCACTCCCTTATCTGTCCCTGCTGTGTCGGCTCCCAAACAGTCTCTCTCTGTGGGAAAGAGGCTTGCAACTTTGTCTCATCTGCACCTCCGCCAGAGCTATCAACTTCAGGAGGAAGCAGAGCCACGGAATTAGTGTGGTAGAGTTGGGGTTTACACTCATTTCTACTGACTCCAATCCTGACACCTCTCATTTTCTTCCATTCTCCTGCCCACAACTCCCCATTCCCACCTCCTCCTCTTTCTGCCCTGTTCCTATCCTGTGCCGCCCCTCCCCCAAGAGTTCCTACTCACACCTTCAATGGATATTCTGTGCCCATTTGTTTCAGGTCTCTCCCCAAGATGATCCCCCCACACACACACTCACATCCATCCCTATGCCTACCTGGCCGTAGTCGAAGGGCAATCCTCTGGGGGCTGACTTGAGTGATCTGGGCGCTGTCTCCAGAGCCCTTGCTGCTGAGTGGTCTAGCCTCCAGGATCTGGGCCTCGCTGACTGGGAACTCAATAGACTCTGGAGCACAGTTGTCCTTCAGCAGGCTCTCCTTCAGGTTACAACGGGATGAGCCCTGAGGCAGAGCCTATGAAAATAAGAGCCCAAGGGAAGGCCCACATCAGAGCTAGGGTGGCTATGCCCCCTGCCTGATAAGTTACCTCCCTACGGCTAAGGGCTTCTCTGGCCCTTTGGAACTAATCTAGCATAAAAGAACTGCTGTGCTCCTTCCTTGGTTAATCCCTAGGGACACGAACAGGAAGGGCGAATAGACTGAGTTAGTACCTGTTCATGGATTGACAACTGAGGAGAGGGACCATTAAGTAAGAAGCCTGCTAAACTAGTGTTTTCCAAATTGTAAAATATCGTTAGTTGGTGACTCAAAATCAAGTTTACTAAGTAAAACATAATTAAACAGAATAGGAAATACCCAAGTATATAAATAAAAATTTCAATGGTATTTGGAGAATCTTTTGTTTACTGGAAGATGGGTTTTAGCACATATAACAAGTAACAATCCGTGAGGTATTTCTTTCTGTGGGTCAAGGTTTAAAACCATTTGTAGATGCTGTGTGACGTGCTGGCTATTTTATAAGGTCCATGATTGTGTGTTTCCTGCCCCTTCTCTTTATCCAGGATAAAGATGAGAGAGCAGAGACTGTAGAGGGTAAAGAATAAGGGCCCAGGAATGAGCTGGCTGAGACTGGCTGAGACTGACCCTCGTCATCGTCACTACTGACTAGGGACCAGAGTGTGACACACAGCTCCCCAAGCTCACTTCCTTCAGCTGTATCATGAAAGGGAAAAGTCATCCTTGGCTACAGACAGCAATCAAAACCACAAAGAAGGAAGGGGAGATGATGGCTGCCAGGGGCTGAGGAGGGGGAAGAGTTGTTTAATGAGCCCAAAGTTCTATTTTAGTATAATGAAATTCAGTTGTGGGAACAGATAACAGTGAGGGCTTCACATTATAAACAGACCACACAACTCACCTGGGTACTTAAGGTGGCCACGGTGGAAAAATAAGAAAAAGGAACAGGTAGGAAGGGGCGGAGGAGATGGTTCAGTCAGGAAAGTGTATGCTGCACAAGAATGAAACCTGAGCTCAATCCCCAGCACCCGTGTTACACACACACACACACACACACACACACACACAGACCCCACCTGGGTATGGTGACACATGCCTGCAAACCCAGGACTAGGGAGGCAGAGACAGGAGGATGGATCCCTGGGGCTTGCTGACCAGCGAGGCTAGCCATCTCAATGAGCTCCCCGTTCAAGAGAGACCCTGAGTCTCAAGAAATAAGGTAGAGAGAAAGGAAGACACACAAAATAGATCTCCGCACATACACACACACGCCACACTCACACAGAAAGGTCAAGATGGTAAATTCTGTTATATATATTCTACCACAATAAAAAAAAAATACTTTAAAAGAAATTAACAATAAGAAGAACCTCTCGTCATAGGGATGCCATGCAAGGCTAAATAACACCATGCAAACGGTAAGTGCTCAGCGTCAGCTACTAACATGTCCTGGTGATAAGTAGTTCCTCAATAAGCTACCTTTGAATAAACTCCACAGGCTGGGGAAAAACCACTGTGAGGACGGGTGCCATTCAGTCAGCTTCCTCCTTCACTTTGGACAAAAAAACACACTGACATGCATCACCTTAGACTCGGGGTCTAGGTCTATGTGTCACATGTAAGAATTAAATGTTCTTGGAAGGA
>JADRCD010218219.1:0-20948 GCA_019843815.1 Montemys delectorum | reverse complement strand
ATTCATTCATTCATTCATTCATTCCCAGTACTGGTAGGTCAGACCTAGGATTTTGCGCATGCCAAGCAAACACAGTCCCTCTAGCTCCATCCCTGACTCAGTCAACCATTTTGTAAATAATTTTCACTTACTCCACCAGCAAGTTTTTAAAGACCTAGTCAACGTGACATGTATTACGTACTTTCTGTTTCACATATCCACTGGAAACATGAGCCTACTTGCATGAACAAAAATATTTCACATTACAAATACGACCGCTTTTATTTTCAGAAAATAAGGACTCGTTATTTTTCAAATAAAGGGCACTAAAACCAAAAAGCTAGAAAGCCTATGTTTGCATTCCGCAGCTTCTGCTGAGATGTCAGAAACCTCTGAGCATTGGGAATCCCTGGGGTGGAGGAGCCAGGCTCCTGCCTTCTCCAAGCACGCCTGGTGACTCCATATGCAGCATAGGATTTCAGGTCTGGGATGAGTTAAATGCCATCTCCAGACTCAACATACTGCTGTTCTTTCACCCCAGAGCCAGCTGGCAGATAACACTACACAAACGGAACACTCCTCCACAAGGATGTCACTCCTGAAGCAAGGAGACACCGAGACAACCTGGACCGAGCCACATGGAAGCACACAGGAGCTCAGTGGAGCAAAGCTGGGGGAGCTCCTTCCTCTGCGCCATGTGCCCTTGCCCAAACCATAGGGCATTGTGGGAAATCCCACTGAAGGTGAATAGAGACTGCTTCCTCTGTTACATAGAGAACCTCGTACTTCCAAACTGACAAAATACACTGCAGAGAGTAGCCCGGCTTCATTGCGATTCTGGAACAAAAGCTATGAATTTCAGACCTTAGCTTCTTCAATAACTTAACTCAGCCAATAAGCATCACGTAAAATTGATTCCTAATAAGGAAATGAATAAATGCTACTTAATGGCTTTGGTAAGTATATAGATGTGGACGAATTATGGCCCAATAAAAATGGCTGCTCTGCCTTCCCCTCCACATTTGCACTGCAGAGAACACTGGCTGGCAGCGTCCCACAGCTGGAGTGTGACAAAGCTCACATTATCAACCATCTCAGCCCTCATCTTTGGCACAGGTGACCTCCAGTTACGTGAGGACAGCCCCACTGCCTAGCAGCTTAGTGACTTGCATAGGCCCATTAAACTCAGTGTTAAACTTCTCTCCATGGAGTGAGACAGATGTTGGCCTTATTACAGGGCCATTATACTGACACTTAGAAAGTGCAGGTGATGCATCTGCCTGCTAATATAGCCCGTATACTTTATGTTGCTCCAGTACATTCCTCAGAGACAGATTCTACACATGTATATGCATACATATATATGTACACATACTTACACATAAATATGCATTTCTCAGAGATAGATATTATATAGAGAGAGATATAATATATCTACATATATAAATACATATATAAATGCATTTACATTTACATAAGTATACATTCATTCTCAGAGACAGATATTACATATATAGGGACAGAAACTTATATATATGTATCTCTCTATATATACATTTACATATACATTCATTTCTCAGAGACAGATTCTACACATAATGTATGCATGTATATACACATTTACAGATAAATATGCATTCCTTAGAGACATATATTACATGTAGAGAGACAGATACTACATATATATACATTTACATAGATATGCATTCCTTAGAGACAGATACTACACATGTATATTGTAGTGTACTACACATGTATATACATATGTGTGTGTACATATATGTACATATATACACACACACTCATTCACAAATAAATATGGCATTCATTAGAGACAGATACTACATATGCATATGTACACATGTATGTAAATGTGCATTTTCAGAGACAGATTTTACATATATGTGCACATATTCACACATAAATATGCACACACACATGTATTCTACATGCAGCAGCCAGTGAAGCACTCCACAAATCTTCATTACATTGAACTGATGATGAATTTTTAACAAACTCTAGAGATTATTGTTTTAAATAATACATCATTTTTTTCCAACAGATTCAAACATTCTCATTTCAAAGACCTTAATTGGGTGCCATCATCGTTTTTGTAAGTTTTCGTGTAGAACATTATTAATGACATGCTACAAAAAGGATTAGCCCACATCATCTGGGCTGCTTAGCATTTGGGTTTCACGAGGAGGAGCTCATCACAAAAGCCCGAGTATACTGGCAGCTCCTGTTGGAGGCTTCCATAGGCAACTGTTGGCTCCTTAGCGTTCAGACAGAGTGATTAATGAAGTCCCGGAATCAAGGTGGAAAAGTGGATTGGGAAGAGAAATGGGAACAAAGAAGGGGGCTTTCTACAAAAACACAGAAAGAAAGACTTAAAGCTCATCAACAGATCCTTCTCCCTTGGGAGGAATGAGTGTGTAAGCAAGATGTCTAGGACCACCAAGCCACCGGCTAGATAAACAGGCCCAGAACAAACAGCTGGAATTTCCACAATGGAAAAACCAATGCCCTTTAAACTCTACTTCCCTTCTGCCCAGGGGCCTTCGGTGTGCTGTGTAAGGTCACGTGATCTTCCTAGATTTACTGCTGTATCAAGACACAGCCCTTGAAATTTATTAGTGAGATTTCTAAGATAAGCTTTCAAATGCTAAGCATGTTGAAATGTTAAGGCGTTAGCCATTTGCCTTGGAACAGGGTCATTTCTTATGCAACATGGACTTTCATCACACAGATTGGATACAATTGATCTAATAATTAGAAGATGAAATTTGAGTTATTGCAGACCTTTATTGATTAGGAAGGACCCCTATCTAGTGGCCAGCTGAGGAACAAGGGTTTGCTGTCCCACACAGAGATTGGCTGAAATAGCCCCTGCTTTTTTTTTTTTCTTGAGAAGCATGAAGAAGCCTTGAAAAAAGATGGGTTGCTAGTTAGAACCAGCTGGGCCCTGATTTTCAGTTAGAATGAGCCAAAGAAAAGGCTGTGCAAAGCATTTGTCACAAGCGGTAGAAGATAAGAGCTCCTTCTGCATGCCTTGGGTTTACCTAGAATCTAGCCCGAACATCCAGTGATATTTCTATCTCAAAGTGCATCCTATATAGCAGGTGGAGAAAGCCTTTCCAGGGAAATTTATGCAAGATAAAGACTATTTAGTCTTCAGGAATTTCAATACAAGCAGAATTTTTGGTTCTCTGGAGTCTGAAATTCCTTTGCGATAAATAAATTCCATTTTGTGGGGATTTTGTAGGTTATTCAAAGAGAAACAGGTAAGCAGCTGTAGAAGTAAACTGAACCTCAGCTATGGAGCTGGCCTTCACACAGAAATATGAATTGCTGGTTTGGGGGTGGGATTTTTTGTTTGTTTGTTTTTCTTTCTCATGTGTACATTGTGGTGTATATGTGTGTTCCCACGCATAGAAGTGCACATGTGTGCATTTGAACATAGAAGTTGCTGGTTGGTGGGGGAGTATTGCTCCATTGGCCTCTGTCTCTGTCAATGAAGCTGAGTCTCTTGATTGAAGCCAAAGACCTCCAAGATGGCCCCTGTGTCTACCCACCTTGCTTCTGGGATGTGCATCTAACATCTACGCACTGGAATTATAGGAGGGCCATGACACCCACCCATTATTTACATGGGTTCTAGGAGATCTGACTCCATGCTTGCCACATCTGCAGCGGGCACTTGATCACTGGGTCATCTCCCCAGCCCCGGGCTGATAGGTTTTCAGGGTGCTCAGCCACAGGATCTATTCATGCACCTAAACTCGAGCCACACTTTGTAACAGACAACAGCTTATAGAATACGGCAGTACCTTACGTAGGTCTGTGTGTCATGCAAGGCATCCAATTAAGCTTTTGGTTTGAATGAGCCTGGAGACTGACACACCAACTCACACAGGCTGCTCCAAGAAGTGGCCACGTCTTAACACACTGCAAGTCGGAAAAGAGAGGACAGTGTTAGAACAGCTCTGTGACGGGATTATACAGCACATCCACCCACACTATCGACCACCGGGAGATATCCGCACCTACTCTGAAACTCGCCACTTCAGAAATGAGTTAAGGGTGGAGGACACCACTCAGTAAGAAGGCTTCCTATGCAAACAAAAGGGCCTGTGTTTGCATCCCCAGCCAGAAGCAGTAGTGTACTCCTTTAATCCCAGCACTTGGGAGGCAGAGGCAG
Organism: Montemys delectorum; assembly: GCA_019843815.1. NCBI lineage: Eukaryota > Metazoa > Chordata > Mammalia > Rodentia > Muridae > Montemys > Montemys delectorum. The sequence goes on along the minus strand of JADRCD010218219.1, from coordinate 16,768 downwards.
GTGGATTTCTGAGTTCGAGGCCAGCCTGGTCTACAGAGTGAGTTCCAGGACAGCTAGGGCTGCACAGAGAAACCCTGTCTCAAAAAACCAAAAACCAACAACAACAACAACAAAAATCCCCAAAAAAGAAAGAAAGAAAGAAAGAAAGAAAGAAAGAAAGAAAGAAAGAAAAAACCAAGAAAACAAATTGCATTCACATTGGCCCAGGTATGTAAGGTCCCTTCTGCTGCCTTCTCATTATGCCCCTCATTCTTGCATCATGAAATAAGTTGCTCAGCATTTGACCCAAGTAGAATCCAAGCCAACCGACTGAGAGTACAATTCTGTGCACTGCTCCTCTGTGCTCTGAGTTGGGTGTTCGAAACGCTTATGGTTACGTGTCTTGCCTGTTTGTGGCATCCCTTGGGAGCGAGCAAGCAAAGGAAGAGCTGTCTGCGTTGATGTCTCAAGCCCTAACTTCCAGAGTGTTCTTTCATGCACACCAGCAGAGGGCGAGTTTTGTCCTTTATGCCAACTCTTCAGACGACAGGGTGGTGGGGTGGCAGGTGGGTGCACAAAGAGGACACTGGATGTAGTCTAATCTTCTCTCTCTTTGCCTGTCATGCATGCAGGGAGATAGACTATTGTAAGTGAAATCAATTGGCTAAAGTGTTCCTGAAACTGCTGACATCAAACTGCAAGTTTTTGAAGACCATTGATAGCGTTTCTCTGAGCCTGCATTCATCCACACAATGTTAAGCTTCCAGTGGCCCACCTACCCATGAGTAGGACAGCACTTACGTGTACTATTTCACAGAGCCTCAGGCATGGAGAAGTGAAGGGCTTTCAGTCTCCTAAACCCTGCTTCCCCTTACTACACCCTACCTCCTCTCACCTGCCCCCGTAGCTTGTCCCTAGATCATATTTCTAATTGAATATCAGTTGCTGCCACCACTGTCAATGGTTATTGGACCTGTAGGGTGCTGAGCACTGTGTGGTCAATTGTCCTGGGAGAACTTTATTCCTCTCCAAGTTCTTATGAGAGGAGTCACTATTAACCCACTTGATAGGAATAACCTTAGGCAACTGGAGATAACTGGTCTCTGGTTACCTAGTTCCAAGTGGTGGAGTTAGGTTGGCCCTGTGGATGACGGTGTGTGAAGCTATGATGCCCATAAAATGTTAGCATATGTCCTTCTCATCAGTGAAGTTCATGGATACATCTCCGCATCCCCTGGTGGCTAAGATGCATTTAGAAGTGGTTCAGAGTCTTTCCCACAGTCTTTACTGGAAACAGCCCAACACCCATTCCTCTAGTAGTCTCCAGGCCCACCCCCTGACTTCATTCTTGTGACCAGCCTGCCACCTTATGAGCTTAAGGAGTGTTGACATAGAGTGGGACTGGGAAGATGTCAGTGCCCCTCACAGCAGCCAATCACCTGGGAAGGACACTTGGGGATCCCCTGTAGAGGGCTAAGGTATCAAACACAGGAGAAACTGCAGCGGAAAGAGATTTGGGAACAACTTTGAAGTAAGGACAGAATGAAAACACAAATCAGGTGCAGATGATGTTGAGGGGAAAGGAGGCTGTGATCAGAAAGGAGGATTGGCATGTGTGCCACCCGGGACCACATGCACAGCTCAACACATGCTAGAAACCCATTACTGAGCATACGGCACAAGGGGGAATGAGAATAGTGAGACTTCAAAACCAGTGCACATGCCGCCAACTTGTGTTGGCTTAGAGGCAGGTGTCTGAGGGACAGCTGTGAGGCAGACAGCACCATTGAGTTCCTGCTCCACCTCCTCATAACCATGAGCTTGGTGTTGTTACATGCTGGGTTCCAGGGCCCACTATGTGCATCCAGGACCAGCTGATCCCTTTCAAGTCTCTCGTAGTCAGCATGAACCTCAAAACCAAGAGCCTATACTCTCTATGTCCCATCATTGTTGACAACAATCATCATGGTAGACGCCCTTCCTAAAGACATGTGCCAGACGTGGATGCTACGGCCCCTAGATCAAAGGTGCACATGTATATACGTGGGTGTGAGTGGGTATATGCACCCATTCATGCACACATGAGAGAACACAAGCACACATGTACATGGGCATGTGTGTAGAACCAGGAAAGAAAGGTACACTTTCCAGTGCTGACCCCACACTCAACACATACTAACTTTTATACCCCACCTAAGAGCAGGCTCCAAGTTCAGAACAAGGTCATGAGTGTACAAACTTTTAATTCAATGAGAAACAAAGAAGCAGATCTCTAATTGAAATTAGAATAACATTTGCTCTCCCTTAGGTTGTCTCAACAACCATCATCTCATAAAGGTTTTGGCTCCTAGTGTTTCATGTGTTCCTGACATGAGAGTCTAACTCTACATTGGGATCAGTGCTAGATATCTTCCAGATTTATTGACATTTCCACAGGAGTTTTGTTTTCAATAGTACATTTTCTAAAGCCAATATGATCAATGAGCTTTTTCCCCACAAAATGTGTGTGTGTGTTTGTGGGTGTGGGTGTGCATATGTGTATGTCTGTGTACATCTGTGTGATTGCATGCATGTGCATGTCTTTGTGTACAGTCATGTGCATGTGTGTGCATGTACATCAGCATACTTGTACTTCTGCAGATCCAGATTCTCTTGACACAGGACACCATGATCAGAGCTAGGGATTTAGAGAACCTGCAAGGTAGTTGTAGACGTGAGGCATTCCTGTGAAAGAAAAGCTCTTTGACCTTGCCGCTAACAGACCATGTATAAATGTGAACAAAGCACACTGTGGCCCCAGAGTGTGCAAGCAGATAGCAGAGGATGTAGCAGTAGAGTACGGGAGAAAGAGCTTCCAGAGACGATTACTGTTCAGGAAGGTTACCATCAAGGTAACAACCACATGGGCCATCCAGAGCCAGGAATGGGCATGGCTCTGATGCTGGAGTCTGGAAGGCATGGCTAAGGGAGCAGACAGCCGACAGGAGAACAGCACAAGCCTGTGAAGACGAAGCTGTCAGTGTAGACTGTGTAGGGGCTAGAAAGGACTATTCAGATATGCTGGGGTTCAAACACTTCCAGAAGTCTCCCCACAGACATGCAGGCTGTGTAGAACTCAGGCCTTAAGCATGTTCAAGTGAGGTGTACACAAGAAGATAGCTTCGAGAAGATTCTGAAAGGCATGGGACCATCTGAGGACATGCTATTCAATTTCTAAAGTGCCTCATCCAGGGAACTTGATCTTGAAGATACTAAAATATATATATGTGTATATATATATATATATATATATATATATATATATATATATATATAGAGAGAGAGAGAGAGAGAGAGAGAGAGAGAGATGGCAGAGCTATGGATGTATGGAGACCAAGTCCTCGAGTCCTCTAAGGGCAGCCTGAGGACAGTGATCAGTCCCCATCCCAATGGCTTGATCCTAGAGCAAGTGCTAATGTTGCCGAGCCATACATCCTGAAGCATCAGCAAGGGCTGTGATCGCTGGCCCTGCTCGTTCTATAGGACTTCAAACCTAGTATTAGAAAATTAGGTTGTGAAAGGCTTTACAGGAAAGATCAGAACAGAGGTTTCAGTCTCATACCTTTCAATCCTGTTAAAACTTCCTTCCTATGAGGCACCTAATGGGCCCCTTGAACCCGATTCTGACGCAGGCGTTTTAACTCCTCCTCCCATCTGTCCACTACCGAGCACTCTTGCAGGTACTCTGTCCCCAGCTGTGAATCTGCACCTCTGCACCCAAGCCTGTCATTTACAAGGAAGAAAACAGCACAAGAGAATGTGATACCTTCCCATATGCAAGCAGGGCAGTGTTCAGTGGTTCTCCTCCCATGATGCAATGCTGGATGCTGCTTCTACCATGTGCAGGCATGCTGTCTACATATCTTCCCTTTCTCTTTCTCCCTCATGTATATGTGCTACATGCATTTTTGTGCATTTATGGGAATATGTGTAGAGGTTTATCTTTTCAGATGTATGAGTATATGGAATACATACATACATACATACATACACACACACACACACACACATATATGTATCTATGAGCATATATGTGTATATATATGCATTGTGGATATATGTATGCGTATGTATGCATATATTTGTGAAAGTATGTGTATACATGTGTATGTGTGTATATATGTATGTGTGTATATGTATACATATGTGTATATGTATGTGGATATATATATATTCATGTATATATATGTAATATATGTATGTATATGTGTGCACATACCGTGGGCCAGCCAGTCTGGGCCTCCCTCAATCCATGGGAGAAATGGGGTCCTAGTCAGGTCAACAAGGCGTAGGCAAAGAAATGATGGCAGAGAGGACACATGAAAGTGCAGAATCTGAATGTATTGCTTAAAAATGGCATCAGACTTTTACAGTCATTGCAAAAGAGAAATGAGAAATCTAGCAGCTCAGCAGTTGAGGTACATCTAAGGCCACCTGAAATACACTGGGTCTAAAGCAGCCACCTCTTCTGGACAGGCACTGTACCCCCCAGGCCCAAGTGCTCTGGGCCCAGGGGGCTGCAAACTGCATGAGGCTCAAAGCTTGAATCTGAATGAATGAATCTAAGTCTAAGTCCTAGTCCATCTAAGTTCTAGGTCTAGTCTAATTACCCCTGCACAAGGTGAAAACCAGGCTTAAATAGTACACAGAAAACAGGGCGAATGACAAAGTCACATAGGCAGGTGACAGTCACATCAAGGTCAGTAAGATCACGTAGGCAAGGGATGGTTATATCAAGGTAGGTAAGATCAGGTATCCAGGTGTGAAGCAGGCAGAAGAGCAGTGGTGCCCTCCCCGATGGGGCTATTTTGGTATTCCCATGCTAATTCTCTGGGTCTACTGGAGGCAAGCACAGGGAAGTTCCAATCTAGCAGTTCCTGAAAATGCCCTTAAGTGAGGGAAGCCCTTAGATTACTCTCTGGTACGGTTTGTAAAACAGTTCTGTCTTCTGTGGGACTGTCCTGAGAATTCTAACTATGTGTCTGACCTCTGTTGCTAACTCTGAGGACATCCTATCTCATAAGGCAGATTCCTTGTGAGAAATTCCAAGCTAAGGACAGCTTGGAAATAAATTAGGATATATTGGAACGTTGTGCTGGCCAGGGAACAACGCCCTTTTTTAGCCATTTACCAATCATTTCTTGGGGTACCTTTATGCCTGAATAAGAAGGTGTGTTGATGATTGGAAAGACTAATCTGGAACACATCTGAGTTAGGAGATGCCAAGGACTGACTGAATACCCAGGAGGCACAAATTCCCTTTGAAGTCATAATGCCTCTTGTCTGCGATCAGGCATTTACCCCCAATATTGCAGACTTTACTGGAGTAGACGAGTGGGTGTGGCATGCACATATATGTATTTGTGCTTGAATGTATGTATGTGTGCATGTATGTGTGGTATGTATGTACATTCACATTTGATATCCTAAGTCTATGACTTTCACACTGTTTGGACTTAAACAAGTTGGGTCAATAACTTAAGTTCATAACTAAGAGGTGCTTTGGGCTGTGACACACTCAGGACAAAACAAGGAAGCCTAAATAACATGTAAACAGCCACAATGGACAAGGAGCACCCACATCCCAGAGAGGACATGTAAAATAGTGTTAGAACAGAACACCCGGTCTGTATCCATCTTGCTTTGTTATTACTGACAAATTACACACAATTTATTCCCATCTGCAGATTCACTTCCTTCTAGTCAGTTACTTTATTCTTTTAAGGTTAGAAGCGAAATATCCATCAGGCTGAGAGAAGAAACATGGATGTGTGTGTGTGGACATGTATGCAACATTCATGGCAGGCCAAGACAATATTTGTATTAGTTTGTATTCTGTTGTCATGGTGATAAACACCATGACCAAAGCACCATGGGGAGGACAGGTCTTATTCTGCTTACACTTCCATGTTCCAGTGTATCATTGAGGGAAATCAGCCCAGAAACTCAAGCAGGAATTGAACCTGAGGCCATGGAGGAATGCTGCTTACTAACTGGCTCTTTGTGGCTTCCTCATCCTGTTTTCTTTGAAAACCAGGACCATTTGCCAAGGGGTGGCACTGCATACAGTGTGCTTGGCCTTCACACATAAATCATTAATCAAACAAAAACCCCACAGACATATTAACAAGCCAATCTGATGGAGACAACCCCTCATGTGAGGTTCCCTCTTCCCAGTTGACTTCAGTATGTGTTGACAAAAACTAACCAGTACAATATTATTTCTTTGACATTCACTAATGTGGCTGCTATTTCCTGCATCTGTTGGAGGTACATGATGGGTGGTTGGTTGAGCATGACCAAGAGGTACCAATGCCTATGATATGTTCTGAGAATGCATGGACAGTGAGGAATGCACTTGTGTGCCAATAGCACCATTGCTGGCAGCTGGCATGCTGCCCATCACTAACTATCACTGAATATGCCATTAAAGCCCGCACATGGTGAAATCACGCTCACAATCACGCTGATTAATGCACCTGTCATATCACATAGCCACCTTTTTATTGAAGCAAGAACACTTAGAATCAACAAAGTGAACTTCAGTTGTACAGTATCAGTTATAGTGGCTATATGATTGCATATTGGGCACCAAAAGTGTACTGCTCACCTTACAAGCAATGCTTGGTTCTAGGACCTCTGTCTCCCCAAGTCCTCCATTTCTCAGCCTCTGGAAGCTTCAAATGCTTCTCTTTCTGAGCTTGGCCCTTTAAATTACACACACATGTGAGATTACACACATGTGAGATTACACACACATGTGAGATTACACGCACATGTGAGATTACACACACATGTGAGATTACACACACATGTGAGATTACACACACATGTGAGATTACACACATGTGAGATTTTACCCACGCGCATGCACACACACACAAACACACACACACACACACACACACACACACACACGCATGAAATTACCCAGCATCTTTCTGGGTCCCTCTTACTTCACTTAGCATAACATCTTGTAGGCTCCTCCACGTTGCCATGGGAACACGCCTCCCTTTTATGGATGAATGATATTCAATTGTGTGCTTGCATGTATCTCACATTTTCCTTATCCATCCATCCATCAACAGACATTTAGATGGCCTCTAGATAGGCAATTGTGATGAGCGCTGCCATGGACGCAGGAATCCAGAGGTGTCTTTGACTTACTGACTTCATTTTCTCTAGGTATAGACTAAGAAGGGGGAGGATTGGCTCACCTCTAATTTATTTTGAGTTTTTGAAGGAAAAAATACAATATGTTCTCCTGTTGAGAGTGTGTATGGATTTCATTTTCTCCAAACCTGTCCTCACACTTATCATCCCTTGTCTTAGCAATCCCCATTCTAATGTGTGTGAGGTAATGCCTCACTGTGGTTTAAAGCTGCATTTCTCAAGTGACTGTGATGGAGCTCACCTTTGGGTGCGCCCGATAGTGGTTTGTCTTCTTCGTAAAGTATCTAAATCCTTTCTCAATTTTTGAAAGATTTTATTTTGTATTTAACATGTGTATATGGATGTGCCTCTGTGTGTGTGTGTGTGTGTGTGTATGTGTGTGTGTGTGTGTGTACGCGCACGCACACACACACATGAGTGCAGATGTCTGAGAGGCCAGAGAAACTGTGGAACGCCCTGGAGCTGGAGTTACAGGTAGCTGAGAGCTGTGTTAAACAGGTCCTGGGAATTGAACTCGGGTCCTCTGCAAGAGCAGCACACACTCTTAACTAACCACTGAGCCTTCTCTCTGGCCCATCCCTCTCTGTTGGCCTTTTATAAGACTACTTTTTGCAATTGAGTTGTATGAGTTCTTTGCTTATTTTGGATACTAACCACCTGTCATATACACTCTGAAAACACTTCCCGGTTCCACAGGTTACCTTTTCTTCTTATTTTTTTTCTGTCCTGCTCTGCAAAAGACTGGGAGTTAATGTGTGAAATTTCACTTCTTTATTTTTATTTCGCATTTGTATTTTTGTGTCAAATCCTAAACAAAATCTTTACAAATACCAAAATAAAGGATGTCCTCATATCTATTATTTTGATCTAAGGTTTTTGTGATTACAGGTCTTTCAAGTAAGTCATTAGTCTCTATTCTGTTGATTTTGACATATTATATGCTGTAATGATTACATTTTCACCATTTGCTTTGTAGGATGAGCAGTACACTTTTGGAGCCCAATATGGAACCATATAGACTATAACTGATACTGCATAATTGAAGTCTAGTTAGTTGATTGTAAGTGTTCTTGCTACAACAAAAAGGTGGCTATGTGTTATGACAGATGCATTAATCAGTGTGATTGTGAAAGTGATTTTACACCTGTTCTTACCACAAGAAGCTATGCTTCCCTGATAAATTTAGGACTACATGTGTTGCTGGGCTCTCCATTCCAGCAATCTATGTACTCATTTTTATACCAGCACCATATTGTTTTGATTATTATAGCTTTGTAATGTAGTCTGAAGCTGAGAAATATGATATCTCCACCTTTGATCTATCTCAATATTTTTGACAACTCCATATGAACTTGGGTTTTCTTCTATTTTTATAAATAAATTGGATTTGTCATAGAAGTTGGATTGAATTCACAGGGACTTGAGATAGTATAGACATACTTAATTCTAATCTACACATACAAGATATCTTTCCATATATTTGTAACTTATTTCTTTCATCAACATGACACTTTGTTGTTTGCAGATCTTAATTGCTTAGCTAAACTTATTCCTATGGATTTTGCTCTTTCTGATACTACAGTGTGACCATTTTCCTGATTTCTTTATCCACCAATTCATTAATAGTTTGTACCAATGCAACTAATTTTTGTATGTTCATGTTGTATCCTATGACTTTATTGAATTTTTTAGTTGAGATGGGTTTGTAGAATCTTTAAGTATTTCTACAGATAGACACAATTTAGCTTCTTTCCTTCTGGTTTAGGTAGCTTTGATTTCTTTTTCATGAATAATTGCTTTGGTTAGGAATTTTAATGCTATGTTGAACAGGAGGTGGACTTCCTTTTTTCATCCTGACCTCAGAGAAAAAGCATCCAGCTACTCACCATTGAGGATGTGCAGTTGTAGAAAAATCATATATGGATTTTCCTGTGTTAAAGTACATTACTGGTAAATATAATTTATAGCATTTTATTTTGAAATTACATTGAATTTTGTCAAATGCTTTACTGGCATCAACTTATGAGATAAACTTATGACTTTTATCTTTTGTATGGTTAATATAACATATTACCTTTATTATTTTATATATGTCAAATCATTTATTCCAGAAATAAATCCTTTATGCTGGCTGTATATGGTCATTTTAGTATTTTGAAGAACTTCATTTGCTAATATTTTGTCAATGGTATCTGCAGCTAAGTTCAACAGAGATATTGGCACGTTTTTGCTATGCTTGTAGTCTCCTTATCTGGATTGGGTATAAGGTTAATTCTAGTCTTATGAAATGAATTTGACAGTGTTTAGGTTTTTGAAGAAAAAATGAAGACCTTTAATTCTTGAAAGAAGCAAGCCATGACCCTGGTATGTAATTTTTATATAGTCTCCTCACTCATTAGCCATCAGTTCAGGGATTTTTTTTACTTCTTCAACAAATATCAGGGAGTTGTGTTCTTCTAGGTATCTATTATTTTATTCTACGCTGTCCAGTTTCTTAGCAGGAGGTTGTCTATAATAGTCTCTTGTCTCCTCTGCAACTTATACTTCTTCCTATGTTCTCTCTCTCTCTCTCTCTCTCTCTCTCTCTCTCTCTCTCTCTCTCTCTCTCTCTCTCTCTGTGTGTGTGTGTGTGTGTGTGTGTGTGTGTGTGTGTCTTTCTGTGTCTGTCTCTCTGTCTCTCTCTGTCTCTCTCTGTTTCTTCTTCTTTTCCTGGCCTTGATTAGCTAATGATTAATGACCCTGTTTATCTTTTTCCAAAACCCTCTGTTGAGTTCATTGCCTTATTTACTTTTTTTAGTCTCTGTTTCATTTATTTCACCTGTAACCTTTAATATTCATTCTACTCACTTTTGGCTTTAGTCACTTCTTTCCTTGTCCCTTCAGCTGTGAAATTGTCTATCTAGTTTGGCATTTATTTTATTTTTATTTCTATCCTATTTTTATTTTATTGTATAAATTCCCTCTTAGCACGGCTTTTTCTGCATCTTTTACACTGTCTCTGAAGAATTCCCATTTTGTCTGTACTTGAGAGACTTTGTAATTTCTTTTTTATTCCTTTTTGATCCAGTGGTTGTTCAGCAACATGATGGTGAATTTCTACATATCCTGTCTTTTCTATCTTTCTTCTGTTACTGATTTTTAATTTTATAGCATTATAGTCAGAAATCTTCTATAATTTAGCTCTCCTTTAATTGGTTAAAACTTGTTTGTGGTCAAGCACATGATCTATCCTGGCGAAGATTCCATAATCACTAGAGGAAAATCCATTGCATTACCTCCAACACTGCAAAAGTCTTACCGACAGCCTTGCTGTCACTCTTTCCTAGCTGCTTTGAGATCTTTGTCTTTGATTGTGGACAATTTGATTATTCTGTGACCTGGGGAAGTCTCTGACTTGATCTTCCTTGTATTCCTTGAGTTTCATGGACCTGGATGTCCATATGCTTCCTAGTATTTGAGAACTCTCTTTAAGTGGTATTTCTGTTCTTTTCCTTCCTTTGCCATCTAGGGCTAACAGAGCAGATGCATCCGTTTCTTTGATGGTTTCCCATAGATCTCATAAACAGGAGCTTTCTCTACTCTCATGCTCTCTTTTCATGCATTGTTCCTCGGGATGACTAGTTTCAAAGAATTTGCCTTCGATTTCACTGATCCTTCCTTCTGCGAGATCAGTACTGCACTTCGGCTCTCTACAGAGCTCTGTAATTGTGTTCTTCTGCCTCAAGATTTCTGTTCTCCAAGATTTAGTTCTCTTTATGGCTCCCAGTTTTTTGCTTGTTTGTTTTATTTTTTGTTGTTGTTGTTGTTGTTGTTTTGTGCATGTATGTGTGCGTGTGCATATGTTTCCATAAGTGGGGGTACATTGTGGGAGTGATATAAAGCCCTGAGGCTCATCACTCTAAGCCAGTGCTCACTGATTTGGCTTGCTCTGTGTATCCCCCGTCTCTGTTCTGAGAGCTACAGGCAGCCTTAGTAGCAGTATTCCTGATCTGGAAGACACTGCTTCCATATTTCTTTTTCAGTATGTTTGTCACTGGCATATAGGAGGCCTATTGTTATTTGTATGTTTATTTTGTATACTGCTACTTTGATGAATGTATTTATCAGCTGCAGGAGCTTTCTGATAGAGTCTGAAGGGTCTTCTACGTTTTGGAATCATAAAATGATATCATCTGCAAATAAGAATACTGATTCTTTGAGTTCTTCTTTTCCTATTTGCTTCCCTTTATCTCCTTAACCTGTCATATCGCTCTGGTTAAGTCTTCAAGCACAATACTGGGCAGGATCAGGGAGGAGGTCTTTGTCTTGTTCTTGATGTCAGTGAAAACGCCTCAAGTTTCTCTCCATTTTGCATGATGTTGGCACAGCCTAGTTTTATATTGCTATGATCATGTTATGATATGTCTCCTATTTCCCTAGCTTCTCCTGAACTTTTATCAAAATGGTTGCTGGACCTTGTAAAAGGCCCTTTCCTCATCTAATGAGTTGGTCATGTGGTTGCTGTCCTTGAATCTATTTATCTGGTAGGTTGTGTTTATTGATTTACATGTGTGGAAACATCGCTGCATCTCTTCGATGGAGCTTGCTTGGTTTCAGTGGGTTTCAGTGGGTGATCTTTTTAGTGAGTTTTTTAGCTCTGTTTGTAAGCATTTTATTGAGGACCTTTGTATCTATGCTCATCAGAAAGACCAGCCTATGATTTTCTTCTTGCTGTCTCTTCACCTTGTTTAGGCATCAGTGTAATGCTGGCTTCATACGTAGAGTTTGGAAGCAAACTTTTCCTTTTATTTTATGAAATATTTTCAGAATTATGGTGTTGGTTCTTTAAAGGTAGAATTCTACAGTAAATCCAGCTGAGCCTGTTTTTTTCGGTTGAGAGTGTAGGGATAATCTCATATATGTAAAAGCATCACCTGTCAATAAAGAGCTGAACAGCCTATAGGAGGGGAGGAGAGAGTGTGTGGGAGTTCTGAGGAGAGAGAGGATTCTGGGAAAGGTTCAGGTATGAGAGAAAGATGCCATCTGGACTCAGAGGAGGTAACATATGAAACTGAAGAGAGGTAACCAGCAATGTGGCAGACATAGACTTGTTAGTATAAATGGATTAACTGAATTATGAGCCTAGGTTAAGGCCTAGGCATTTATTAATAAATAATAAGTCTCTGAGTTGTTATTCTGGAAGACAGACATAGAAAAGCCCAACCAGGTACATGAGAAGGGTTTGGGGGTTGGGGCTTTGTTTTGTTTTAATTGTTGATTCAATCTCCTTGTTCATGATGGTTTTGTTTACATTTTTATCTCTTTTTGATTTAACTTTGGTATACCACATACATTCATCCATTTCTTTCAGATTTTCAGCTGGCAGAATAAGACTTTGATGTACATCATCACGATTTTTTGGATTTCCTTGATGCCTGATGCTCTATTTCCACTTTCATCTCTAGTTCTACCAGTTTGAGTCTTCTTTCTTTTATTTAATTTGACTAAGAGTTTTTAATCTTGTTAACCTAGTCAAAGAGCCATCTCTTCATTTCATTGATTCTCTGTGTTGGTTTTTGTTTGTTTTTATTTCATTAATTTCAGCTCTGCTCTTTATTATCTCTCCCTATCTCATTAATTCCTGCTCTGTTCTTGATTACTTCTCCCTGTCTACTGTTCTGAGGTGTGGTTCATACTTGTTTCCCCAAGGTCTCAAGGCACATCATTACGTTGTTCACTGTGGCTTTTTCATGCAAGCACTTAGTGTGTTGTCTTTTCATTTTCATTCATTCCTAGAGATTTCTTAACTGTTTTTATTTCTGCCATGATCCATTCCTTATTCATTAAGTGTATCTGACATTATTCCATTGTAGTCAGATACACTGGGAATTATTTCAGTTTTCCTTCATATTATATCTGTTAACCTTTTTGTTCAGGCAATCCTGAACATTGGTATCCATTGGTAACACTTTTATCCATTGGTAAAAGTGGGGTACCGAGGTCATCTAATTTTGATGTATCAGGATTGATCTATTGCTTTGCAACTAGAAATTGTTTAACAAACCCCCATACACATGAATTTGGGCATCTATGTTTAGTATGTAAAGGCTTTGGCCAGTTGTTCCCTTGATCAAATGTAGGACCTTCTTTATCTCTTCTGACTAGTTTGGGTTAGAAGTCTGTTTTGAGTGGTATTAAAGTAGTAACTCATGTTTCTTGGCTCCATTTGCTTGGAGCATTTTTACACATTCTTTTACTCTAGTGTTTTCTATCTTTAATTGTGAGTGTGAGGTGTATTTCTGGTAGGCAGCAAATGGTAAAACTTTTTGTAATCCTGTGTCTTTTGATTTAGACATTTGATACCATTGATGCTTAAAGTCACTATTAAAAGGCATGTGGGTTTCTGTCATTTTGTTCAGGTTTGTTCTTTATTTACAATCCTCCGTTGTTTAAGCATTGCTACTCCCCTACATACACACACATATAGTCTATATGCCCTCACCTCTGGAATGTCATTACCCTTTTCTTGAGCTGACTCAAAGCATTCCTTCAAATGTCTTCTCCAGGACTGGCTTGGTGATGATAAATTTCCTTAACCTGCTTTTATCATGGAAAGATTTTTCCTCCTCACTAGTTTTGCTTGGAAGGTAGATTGGGCTGGCATCTGTGCTCTTTTAGAACTTGTAGAACATTGGTTTAAACTTCTCTATTGCAATATCAGTTCTGTTTATTTTGTGTTCTGCATGTCTATTGCATCAGGATGAGCATCTTTCTCTAGGTTTGGAATTTTTTTTCGTCTATGATTTTGCTTAGTGTCTTAGTCAAGGTTTCTATTCCTGCACAAACATCATGACCAAGAAGCAAGTTGAGGAGGAAAGGGTTTATTCAACTTACACTTCCACATTGCTGCTTATCACCAAAGGAAGTCAGGACTGGAACTCAAGCAGGTCAGGAAGCAGGAGTTGATGCAGAGGCCATGGAGGGATGTTCCTTACTGGCTTGCTTTCTCTGGCTTGCCTCTGACCTAAATCATTATTTCGTCTTCTTCTTCCCCTTCCCCTTCCCCTTCTTCCTCTTCCTCTTCCTCTTCCTCTTCCTCTTCCTCTTCCTCTTCCTCTTCTTCTTCTTCTTCTTCTTCTTCTTCTTCTTCTTCTTCTTCTTCTTCTTCTTCTTCTTCTTTTCTCTTCATCTCTCCTCCCCCTCCTTCCCCCTCTCCTTACTTCCTCCCCCTCCCTCCTCCCTCCCCCCTCCTCCTTCTTCCCTTCCTCCTTCTTCTCAGGATTCAACCAATCAGGATTGGTCTTTTTGCCACAGAGCTCCTATACATTCTCTTCTTGGGTTTTATCTTAGATTTAACATTTTCCTTGACAGACTGCCCTAACTTCTCTGCCATTTTCAAGCCCTAATATCATCTCTTCCATTTGATCCATTCTGTCAGTGGCACCTTCTATCATATTTTGTATTTGAGTTACTAAATATTTCATTTCAAGTTTTATTTCATTTTGGAATTTCTTCAGATATTCTATGTATTAAGTTTTATTTTCATATCTTTAGTTGTTTTCCTTGCTTCCTTCAACTATTTGTTTTTGTGTTCTTCTTTTTAAAATTAAATTCTAACTAATTAATTTACTTATTTTCATCCCAAATGTTGCTCTGCATTCTGGTCCTTCTCCCAGAGTTCTTCAAGCCATTTTCTCTCCCCTTTGCCTCTGAGAGGGTACACCCTTTCCCCCCTACCACCACCACTGCATTCCCCTTCTCTGGGCATCAAGTCTCCACAGGATTATATGCATCTTCTCTCCTACTGAGTCCAGACGAGGCATTCAGTCCTCTGCTACATATGTGTCAGAACCTCAGACCAGCCAATGTATGCTCATTGGTTAGTGGTTTAGTCCCTGGGAGCTCCCAGGGATCGAGGTTAATTGAGACTATTGATCTTCCTTGGGTTTCCATCCCCTTCAGCTCCTTCAGTCCTTCCCCTAACTCTTCCATAGGGGTCCCTGGCTTCAATCCAATGGTTGGCTGGAGTATCTGCATCTGTCTTAGTTGCTGGTAGGGCCTCTCTCAAAGGACAGCCATGCTAGACTCCTGTCTATAAACACAACATATCCTCAATAATAGTGCCAGGATTTGGGGCCAGGTCATATAATGGTGTTCTTCATTCAGGGATTTATTAATATATTTGTTGAGTTCCTTGAACATTTACTAATTGCTTTGTTGAGATCATTGTCTTGAGTTTAGTCAGAGTTGCTTTTTTCGGGGAACATTACTATGTCAGTACTGGTTTTTGGACTGGATATATTATTTTGGATAATTTGGAGTGGATATATTATTTTGCTTATTTATCCTGCTTGTGTTTGTACAACTAGCCTCGGCAGTTGGACTTAATGCCACTGCTACTGTTTTTATATGGATGTTTGTCTCACCTTCATTGCATGAATATTGGATCTCTGTTCCCTATTACCTCAGCTTGTCACGTTTTGTCACAAATAATTTTCCACCATTAGGTCCCCATCTAACAGGACTCCCTCCAGGACTGCAGTCCAATAAGGTCAGAGCCATGTCACATGGCTACTTCTGGGTCTACACTGGAACCTAAAGTTAGAAGGCCTTTTGAAAAAAACTAAGACTAGTGTGGCTACTGCATGTATTGAGTCAAGGATCTGACTTAAGAGTCCAGATTGAGCCAGAGAAGAAATGTCTATTACCAGATAGATTGATTGATTTTAATTCCACTATATCACTGGTCATCCCCCTTGCTAAGTAAAAATATTCAGGCACCACAGCTAAGAAAGGCAAGAACAAAGCCGTAGTACCACACCAGCATCTGTAGCATTTTCAGAGTTAGTGGACCTGCCTCTGGGACATAGATGGGCAAGCCTCCTGATAGGTATCGGACTGAGCAGGGCTTCTAGACTGTATCTGAGTGGAACTGGAGACACACTAGAGGGCCATTTCAGACTCCCAAGGCAAGCACAAGGCAGGGCTTGCCTCCTGGGACATGGGAAGCTCTGTCCCTTGCAGAATCCATGGGTGGATAGAATTTCAATGACCACAGTGAGAATCACTGGAGCCAAATCATCAGCCACAGCGAGGAGTAAGCTCCTTCAGACCTGTTTGCTGAGGCACAGTGAAGTGTAGCTCCTCCCCAGTCTCTTAGTCGGTTAAATCGTTGGCAGCATCAAAGTCAAAGGAGGCTGCGCCTGAGCCCATAGACGATGAGATACTCTTCTTATTCAGAGGGCACAGCTAGGGTGCCAAACTGCCTTCCCAGAGGAGCCACCATGCTTGGAGACTCCAACAGTTGTTCACGAGTTCTCTCCAGATTCTAATGCTACTGCAGAGTTATATTCTTGTCCCTGGCAGCTGCCAGCATACCAGTGATGTGGGGAACATGAGCAGAAGATCACCTCTTTTATTGTGCCAATGTCACTGGCCCCAAGGAAGCAATCTCAATATTGAAAGATTTTTTTTTTCAGAACATCTGGGAAGATGTAGAAGAAAACTGGTTATTAGCAAAAAAAAAAAAAGTTCATACATACATGGAAATGACAATAGCAAACTTATGGAAATTGAGCCTAATGGTGTGTGAGACACA